>CM035591.1:117839051-118059051 GCA_020423425.1 Chrysopa pallens
GGAAATCTAAACAATATTTTAATACATTTTATCTGTTTTTATTTTTTTGTTTGTCGTAATTCAAGTGTTGAATTGTTGAAAAGGGGGAAAATATTTATATTTATAAAAAAAATTCCATGTATCCCTGTCTACAGAGATTTGTAATTGGAATTTTCCTCTTAACTTTTTACACTGTATACACGTAATACTTTTATACTTCTTTTTCGTATTATTTTTGTGTCTACCCATTCATTATTCTATCATATATACAAAAATAATAACTGTTTGTTTGTCTGTGTAACACAATCCTATTTTTATTTGTCTTTCAGCAGGAAAAAAAAGTACGAAAATCATATTTAGTGACAGACAAAGAAAGAATAAAATTTTTTTTTCTGGTTAGGGAGAAAAATATGAAAAAAAAACTGGTTAAAAACTTTCTTTTTTAAATAATTTTATTATTCATTTCTTTCGTCTTCAAATTTTCTTTGCTCTTATTTTATTTATTTATATTTATTTTTTATTTCAAAATATTTTTGTATTTAAATGTAAATTTTTATTCTTTTTTGTCAAAAAGTTTTGATGTCTGATTTGAATGAATATTTGAATTCGAAAAAAATTTATATTCTTATAGAAAATTTTCCGTTTAAAGAATGACAATTGGCCGATTAAGTTATTCATAGAAGAAAATTGTTTTTTCAAAAATTGATATTAAAAATATCAACTGACATAATTTAATAAATTTATTGATCGGAATCACGAATTGGAAAATTCATAGATTGCAAAAATTCACAAAGTTTGAAACTAGCTTGTATTTTTTAACCTTTAGTTGCTAATTATTTTAAAAGTATCCAAACTGAAAAAAGCTTCCGTTATATATCTCAAAACATTTGGATCTGGTGGTTTCTTAGCCGATGTAGTCTCTCAATTTACAAGTTTTTTCGCCTGTTATGTTAAGCAAACAGTTTCAAACGAAGAATTCGATCAACTTCAAATCAAGTAATGCAGCTTTCTCCCAGCAAAAAATTGGTTTTTTTATATCCTTAGTAGAAAATTTTTACCTCCTGTGCTCCTGTGCTCAAAGTTCCATAAAATTGGGAATCGTTTCTTTTAGGAGTCTTGGCTGGTAACCCGTTTTTAGATTATTATCATAAATTCTACACCTGCAATGAATATTTTTCGATAAATTCAGATTAATTTAGATTATTGCTAGTCTTAAATGCAATTCTATTTTTTAATTAAATAAATTTAAAAGATAAATAAAATTTGTATGTAGAATACAAAAACGGCGGCACCATTTCCATGTGCGAGCGGACACCCGAGCAGTATAGGCGGAACTTTGCAGACAAATCTTTGCTTTTTGAGGAATCAAAACTCTATAAAACCCCCGATATCAGATTGTAACTATTGAACCAAAACCAATATTTAAAAGTTACAGTGAATGGGTGACCATTTGTGTTCTGTTGTTGTAAATAAATACTGTTATCATTGATGACCTTAGCAGTTAAAATGCGAATTAAAAAAAATTAAAAAAAAAAAAAAAATCATTTCTATATTTAACAAATTTGGAAGAAAAATTACTCATTGCTTTTGGCAAAAAAAGAAGCTTGTTTCGGTACATGTTGGACGCAAATATCATTGTTTTCGGAATTGATATATTCTAATCCAAGCGAATATTATTCACTTCTAATGTGAACATCCTATATTCTCAATGGAACAATACAAACCTTTTTATTACAGCATATATCTCCTGATAACCATACGATACACATGATCATGTTTCATAATTTTTTTGTTCCTGAATACGTTATGGAACGAATACGTATAGGATTTATAAACATTTTTACAAACAGTTGTTATCATTAAATTAAAAAAGTTTGAATTATGTTAAAATGTGAATGATCATTCAGTTTTGTTTTAATATTAATCCATTCATTCAGCCGTTGGTTGTTTGGTTGTGGTAACAAGCGAGCGCAATAATCATTTTTTATTTATAAAAAATTAATTAAAACATATAATATATAAAGCGATCTCTTGAGTAGAGTGTGGATATAATTTTTTATATTTAACGAAAAATTTTTCATTAACTTTTTCTAACGATATCAAATACCAAATTATATTTCACTTTTTTGTTTATGAAATTTGCTGTAACATGGTTACATGTTTGTGTCTCATGTTGGTCGTCACTAAATAAAGTTATTTTATGTCTAGATTTTTTTTTACGTTTCTGTCTGACGTGACTATGTAATTTTTTGTTGTTGTTTTTGTTTACGTCGTAATAAAATTATTCGAAAATAGATGAAAATTTTCATTATTAATATTTCGTTTTTCATTGTTTGGGTAGACAGTTTTTTTAAATTTTTTTTCGATCAAATGTAAATATTCATTTTAGTTTTGAATAATATGTTAGCTTTTGGCAAATTGAGTAGAATAAATTGAATTCAAACATTTTTGTGTCCTGGTAAATATAAAATTATTTTTCATTCAATTTGCTCATTTTATTCGGAATAATTTTTTGTAGGCATTGCATACAAATTTATATTACAAAAAAAAAGAATAATTTCAGAATAAAGCTATATGCTCTTGCTGAAACAAATGCCTTTCTTATCAAATTTCCGAAATTTCCCAGTATTAAAGAAATTATTTTTCTATTATTGCCAGTCGTCGATTGTCTTTTGTTCGTGTATCCAACACAAATGTTAGCCAAGCAGACTTTGAACACTTCTACATAGTAATACTTTTCATATTTTAGAAAATTGTTTAATCTGAAACTTTGACTTATCTTCAATTCAAATAAAAGACTCCACTGTATTCCACTGTAGTAAAATCTTAAGAAAACTTTCATGTTGGTCATGTTGGTTTATAACCCACTTTATTTTCTGTCAAATGCGTTCTAACAATTTATAAGTGACGTCCAATCTAACGTTCAGCCAAATATTTCGCCATTTATAGGAAATTAAATAGAAAACACTCATCAATATGCTTACAAATGTATTTTTCCTAATGAGATGAAACAAATAAATCATAGAAAATTTCTTATTGTACGTTTCACTTTCACAATAGGCTAAGAGCTCGTGGAAGATTAGAGTAACGGTCCTTTTGTAAGTACAAATCAAAGTATGACGTTAAAAACTCTAAGAATCATCGAAGATACTTCATTAATAATTATTTTTAATTGCAAATATAAATCAATAAAGAAACATCAAAAACGATTGTTGCATGGTACCTATATGTGTGAAAATGAATTCATATATGTTTGAAAATGACTTTTGGTCGCTCCGTTATTTCTAATAATTACCAAAAAGGATATAGAAGTTTTTAAGTTCAAAATATATGTTTTAAAGATATTTAAAAAAAAATTTTTTTTTTAGGTCTTACCCTTAACCCAAAGAACTCATACCTCTTTCAAACAGATAAAATATATGAATCATTTAGTGAAAAAGATTACACCTTTACAGAAAGACCGGTACTAAAATCTCCAGCGAGCTCTCACACTACAATATCGTATGGTATATAATAAATATTTAATATAAAAAATAAACAATCTATAATTTGGTCATTTTATCGACGACTAGCCAACATTATTTTATTTGACATACTTCATTGGATAATATATAATTGAAATATTTAATGTGATTCATATAACCTTGGATTCAGTTCTTCTACATGTATAAAAAAATTTATATTTATATCATTTTACTATTTTGGCAAAATATATTAATATTAAATAGTATTAAGATTTTGAATTTTTATGGCTTTATGGTTATGGTGCGTAAAAAAAGTAATGAAATATTAAATAAAATACACAATAATAAAAAGAGTTCTTTAAATATTCAAGACACAAGTAAAAGACTTGGAGACGAATGTACTAAACGCTGACGTTTATAGAAAACTTATATTCTCCTACTTTCCTACAAAAGTCTTGGCTACTTTTTTCATTGTCTAAAAGTGGACGCTGCTATTTTGCTCACAGCAAAAAAAAAAACGCAATTAATAATTTGACATTCATTTTTGTAGTGACCAAAGAATAAGTTTTAGTTTTTAATTAAATTAAATTATCAAAGACTTAATGGGCATAAAATTGATTTTTAGTTTCTTTTAAAACTAAAAGAAACTTTTTGGCATCTATTTTCCAGAACGTAAGTCGAAAAACTTATCTTACTTATTTTAAGGATTAAATTCAAACAAATTCAGAATCAAATATTTTATGAAAGATACTTTGTGAACTCAAATTGATCGTCAAAGTATTTTAATTTTTCTTTAATATAGTCAGCACAAATTCAAATTTTGTAATTCGCTGGAAAAATTTTGTAATTTATATTTACCAAATTTCAATCAATGCGTTGATCAGGTAAGTTAACTTAATTTAAAATATTGTTTCTTTAAATATTGAACAAGATCTCTGTAAACATTATATGTTAGTCATTTTATTAGTAAATCTCAAATTAATTTCCCACCCGCATAAAAGTAAATAAGCGTGCAGGTGAAATAATAAATAAACGATCGACCTTAAACAATTTTGCACGTACAAAACGAAAATTAAATTTAATCTATACATTTTATTTTAAATAATATATATATTGGTTAGTGTTATTATATTCGATATTGGTAATCATAACAATATTAATATCAAATAATAAAATTACTTGAAAATATTTTGACCATTTATATATAAACATAATAGTTGTGAAACAAAGGTACATGGTGCATTTATAATGTAAAATAATTGAATAAAAACAAATTTATTTTTGATACTAAAGTTTTCAAAACGAACAAAATTATCTATATTTGCCTCTTAAAGATTGAATCTTCGTATAGATTTTAACTGTCTTAAAAATTGTCCCGAAAATTTGTAACAAGATATTTTTAAATAGCCATGAAAAAATTGGTAAGATTTAACGAAAAAAAACCAGGAATTTTGAAAAAAAAAAATTATATGGAATTTATACATTTACAATAAAAAAATACAATTACAATTACATGCAACTCAATTACACATTAGACTATATCCGATATCAATTACCTCGACGATTTCTATAAAATTTCCAGGACATCATTGCGTTATCTTGATTTTATTCCTTTCCTTGCCAATTTTACACAATTTTTCGATATCGCCTTTTAGCGGATGAAGGGATACACACTATTTCTGTAATCCCATTATTTCTAAATGATCCATTTACGCTGTTCATGTCAATAACTGGAATCAAAATTTAAAACAATATTCAATATCAACTTATAGTTTTGTTGAACTGCAAATATTATGAGAGCTTTTTTTTTATTATCCTTGTTTTTGACGTTTGTTTAAATATTTTTAAATTACGTTTTAAAATAAAAATTTTTGTTTATCATGAACGATTAAATGCATTACAAAGTTCAAAATAATTAATTTAATTTATATTCGGTTCACAAACAGTAAATAAAAATATTATTATATTCTATATAAGCCCCGGTTGACAGTATCTTTGATTTGTCATTATAAATTATAAATATTTCAAATAATAAATTTATATATTTATATGTAAACGTAACTGAAGATGTTTAGTCATAAATTTTAAAAATTCTAAATGAGCATAAAATTGATTGAATATTATTTGGAAAAAAATAAATTTTTGCTATCTGTACAAATTAATACAATTTTTTTTGGCAGTCAGCTTACTTCATTTTTTGAGATTTTATCTTATTGTTTACCATTTTTCCTTGAGTGAAGCTCTACATGCATATATATACGAAATTTCATTAAAATTAGATGAACGTTTCTCGGACTCTCGTCATTTAAGTACCGAGTAAACAATTCCACTATTGTTAACCAAAAATTATGATATGTGACTAGTAGTTTTGGCCTTTTGTGCTTTCGTCTGAATAATGTTAACAGATTGAAAATCCGATAATTCGCCATTAGTCCACATAAAATGGCACGACCTGAAAGTATCCTTGGAAGTTTCAAAACGTCGATCTATAAAAACAAATTTTTAATCGTTTTATATCTTCTGATAAAAAAAAGTAAACAGGTTACATAGTTTTAAAATACCAAGCGATCACATTTTGCGGCTTAAAAATGCAAATGTGGGCTCAAATATTGTACGTTATCCTTTTTAATTATTAATGTCAAGAGCTTTTGTCATAATTGTCACGTAAATTTTATTTTATTTTGTTCTCCCGTACAATAATCAAGCCTTAACTTGAGCGGTCATGAAATCAAACCCCTGATCTACAAAATATAGGATTTTTCGTGTCACTGCAAGTCAAAACTTCAAGATGAAAACTAAATATTGATTTTATAGATAGAGAATATTATATTTATTAATTAAGTATAGTTATTATATTACAATAACTTAAATAAAATAAATAGAAAATCGCAGAGTATAATTTTATAGATATTAAAATACATTAGTTGAACATGCATGCCACTAATAATAACATATCGACAGATTAAAACCAAACAAAACAATTGTTTTAGACGATACCATTTATTTTCAGTTTGTGCATTATATATTTAGTTCGTGAACTTTATGTTTCAATTTCTGTATTATACATTCAATATATAAAATAATATTAATACACCCATTCTATGTAATATTAGATTCTATATAGTATCTAAAAACTTTTACACAATGATATGTTAGATGACGATTTCTAAAACTTTATATTCTATAGAGAGAGTTCGTTTCACGTTAAAATTATTAATACCAAGCTTTTAATCTAAAGTGCATACTTACTTTTAGGAGAATGCGTTCTAGGTTAAATGAAGTTCAATTTCATGGAAATTTATATTGATATTGGGATTTGGATTCTATCAAGAAAACTTATTCAACTCTTTCTGGAGCAAATTGTTTTTGAATGTATAGTTTGATGTATAATTGACGCAAGAATTAAAAGGCATTTTTTTCTAATACAAGCCAAAATAACAAATAAGTGAGTTAATTATTTAGGTACTCATTTAGGTTCAGTATCAATGTTTGAACTATTTTTAATCATTAGAATTTATAAAATACACTGATGAATTTAATTATAATTATATATGTATTTATTAGGTAAATTTGAGTAAACATTGTGGCGAATCCAAATATTTTATTAAAAAATATTTCAAACAAAAGTAGTTTTTTTAAAAGAATCTAAATATTTTTCCAAATATAATTTTTTTGCTATCTTCTATGGTTAAAAATTAGGGTCATGGGTCCATTAGAGCTAGTGAATCGATTTTAGTCATTCAAGAACATTCTTTTTCTTTTTAGGCCTAGAATAGACCATAAAAATACCAACAGACAGGTTCTTTTCGTTTTAGAGGTCATTTTTTAGTGGATTTACGCTATTACAAATTTAAAAGAATATTTATTTTTGGACAATCCATCAAATAAAGATTTTAATATTATAGAAAAATTTTCAAAAATGCTGCTTTTATAAATTTTGAAAAGTTGCAATGAATAAAATTTTGTATTTTACCCATCAAAATGTGAATCTTTAATACCAAACAAATTTCGAAAATTAAATTAAAATTGATTAAAAAATGATTAAGTAATAAAAACTTATATTTTATTTTCCTCCATTTGCTTGCAAAAAAAGTTTTATAAGTGATTCCACGATATGGAGTCATTTTCTGTAGGAAAATGTCATTATTCCAAATCAACTCGTTTGTGTATACTAACATAAATTATATAAAATTTTAAAGAAAACTGTATTTAAGTACCATGGAAAACGATTGGACTATAGAGATCACTATGGAGAGGATAATGTACGACGTCATTTTGAAAATTCCCTGCTTTGTTTAATTAAGAATTTTAAACGTCTATATCTTGGCTATTTTTTAAGATTTTTAAAACTCCAAATTCATGTTCGTGAAGTCAAAACGCTTAAATTGAAGTAATAAAATAAATTTGTGAATCTTCCCTATTGGGCTTTTTGTTACATGATTCACTGGGAACTTAGCGTGACAACTTCGAGAGTCGAGAGCTAAGAACTTCAAGAGTTGAGAAGTCTAAGAACTTCCCCAAGATTACCAGATTTTTATAATTATCACAAGCATATCTCACTTTATTCTTATTTGATCATCGATGTATACTGTAATACGAACAGTCAAAGCGTTAAAGCGTGAATAATAAAAATTTTATCGTCTACTGTATTTTATTACTACAATTTTTGATATTTCTTTATCCACATTGTAGAGGCAAACTCCAATTCTTAAAAATTCTCTAATGAGCAAACATTCTATATGTACGCTTATAGTATAGAAAATTGTTTGGTTTGTTGCTATTAATATTATCGTACTGCTAACAAAATATATTCTTATTCGTTCATACGTATAATATGATGTCATATTATATAAATTGTATATTCTATATATATGTAAGAGTTTTATAAGATTATGTATATTATGATTTACTATGGAATTATTTTACGATGTGGCAGAATTAAACATGATAAAACAATGAGTAACAACATGCCGTGAAAAGTTTTATGCGACACGATAATAATGACATGTAAGTAAAGTTGAACTGTTCGACTAAAAACAATAACTGTATAGCGACATTATCTATAAGCGTTATAATATCATTTATATCTATATAAAGTATGATATAATTGGTTTGGTATACAATATGTATTATATTACCGGTAATATAATATATGAATTTGAATTGAAAATCTCAAAAATTTTAATTTTCGATCAAATTAATACAATCTATTTTTCGTTATAATAAACCAGGGTAAAAGCCTTCAAAAATGGTATCAAGTGAAAAAAAATTATAGTAGGATGAAACTCATTTGAAACGAGGAGAATATAGGATAAATGAAAGGAAAAAAACTTACGGACGATCTGAGGTCGGGAAGGGGAAGGGGTGATTTTTTGAGTGAGGGTAAAACAGGGTTTTTCTCGATACAAGTCCTTTTTACACTTTTTGTACATAACCTCAAAATTTTTTGATTGAAAATTAGGGTGCTTTTATTTATTCAAAATAGGGTGACAAAATAAATATTTTAATTTAAAAAAAATTACAGTGTTTTTGGAACATAAAAAGGTAATATTGTGAAGACAAATTTTTTTGTAAAAGATAAGAAACCAAAAAGTTGGTTATTTCAATTTTTCACATAAATTTTGAATCTATGTGAAAAAAAGTATAAATACAAATGTTGTGGATATTTCTATAACCTACACCTTTGCTATTTAAATTTTTTCCAGAAATCAATATAAACCGTGTTCTTATCTTAAAAACTCGACTCCTTCCACTTCTCGACCTCATATCCTCTTCCATTGCCAATGGGTTTCATCCTATTGAAATTTTTATTGGTTTCAAAGATTATCGACCCTTGTCTATAACGGCAATACATTTTTAATAGTTTGAACATCACTGATAGAATCTATCAACTAAAATTGATTCACTTGTATTGATTTATAACAGTATAATATTTATATTAGATATAATGCGATAATATTAACACAATAACTTATTAAGTTTTTAGAAACCTGAATAGAAAACTTTTATACTTTTAGAATTAATGAATTTAAATATTAATTATAATTCGTTCGTTCGTTCAAGATCTTCATATTATATAGAGTACTTAAATATTCTGCTTGCAAACAGATATTGGATGTAATAAAATATCGGAGAACTAGAACTTCAAAGTTTGATACAATAAAATTAAAAGATGTACTAGGCCGTGACGTTAAAATTGACATAAAAGTGATTGTCAAGGTTATTTTACACCAAACTTAAAATTTCAAATAGATTAACTTACAAAAATCTTACGTTGAAAATTAAGAGGCTAAGACTAAAGTTAAATTGGAAGGTCTTTGAAAGAGCTTGGCAAATTATGACCATTTATGTTTGATCCATTTCCGTTGAGATAAGAGTAGCACCATTAAAATTTATTAAGCTTTAATCTTGGAAAAAACCCATTTTATGGTTATCATTCTGTATTGTTTAACACTTCAAATTTAATCTAAAGCTTGTTTTTTTTAATTTTCTCAAATCATCTACATTTCTACTAAATGACGTTACGCAATTTTGATGAAATTTGGTTTTAGGTTTTAGAAAAAATTAAAGGAAATGTTCAAAATACTTTTTTTCTGTAACAATTTTTTTTAATTTTTTTTTTTTTTTTGTTGAGATATGTATTTTTAATAACATTTAATACTATGGAATACCACTAATTAAGTCTCTGTACTAGTAATATAATCATGTTTCTTCATAAAATTTTACTGTATTTTACCATACAATAGTAAAATTATAGAATTGAGATTCCTTAAACAAAAAAAAAAATTTCTTTTAGATTCTGGCCTTTCTGTCTACCAAAATTCCTAAAGTCAAGATATCCTCTGAACTATAATTGCTGCAATCACCAAATTTTATACTTAGACTTCGGATATTGAGAATTTGATATGCCAGGTGTGATATAATGCGAATTTTGTCAAAACCGAAATTCTGAGTGTTTCTCTTTATTCTAGTGATTTTCAAACTCTTTCGTTTTTCTCCAAAATGACTCAAACAATTTTCTTCAAACTTTATATTTTTAAAAGTTTTAATTTTCATTTAAAACATTTTTATGGGACCGCAAGTAATTATATTTAGCATAATTCACATAACTGTGTATACTTTATCCACTTATATTGTACTTTTTTGTCCTTAGCTTTATAAGTTTTGCGTCTCGTTCTTTCTGTTAAAAAATACATAAATAATAGTAAAAACATTATGTCACGCCGCGCATTAAAGTTTATTTTTCCTAAAATCAATAGTTTTTACGGTGCCTCGCTCTTTTTTACACTCAGTATATTTGAATAGCAATATTGTTTTTATAGCAATAGTTTTATGGTAGCTCGCTAAACTAATTCACTACACTCTAAAGTCGTTAAAAATTTATTGTATAGTGATAATTTGTAAATGAAAAAGAAATATTTATTTTATGATTTATAAAAAACTTGTATGCATGTGCAAAATGCTCTTGTTAATAATTTTAAAAAAAACAAATGCCCTGTCAATTTGAAACTTATGGGAAGGGGGTTATATAAATTTTACGGGCTACGAAAAAGAAAGAAAGCGTCCACTTATCAGAATTTTACTAATACAGTTATTACACTTATCGTTACAAAATTTTCGATCTACTTTTATATTTGTAGATCATTTGGTCTGATTATGGATATGATTTTTGCAGAAAATATTATTTGAGAACAAAATATTTTGTTTAAAATCTAATCAAGAGTTATCTTTTTTATCGAAATTCAATATGTTTCCTTACTGCAAATGTTCAAATTCTAAATACAAAACGGTAGTAACAAAACAAAAACAGGAAATACAATTTTACCTGACAATGAATGACGAAAACCTTTTTACAACTTAAGGGAATTGATACCTCTGTAATAAGTAAAATCATTAATGTAATATATATTGTATTGCTTTCGCGAAAAAATAAGTCTAAAGTAAAATACAAAATTTTATTTTATATTTAGAAATGTTTTATTACCCTAAAAACTATTCCACACCCGCCGTTGTCATGTTAATATTGTGCATACGAAATTTCTTTATAACTGAGTAATTTTTTTTGAGCATTTGTTCTACAAAAATGAAAACTTTTATGTTTAGGGTTGTTATTATTACAGAAGTTGCCTTACCTCTTAAGGTATATTATTGACGCTACTTTGTCACTTCATGAACTATTTATAATTCTTTATATTTATAATATTTACTAAATCGATTGTTATCAAACGTTTGTTATAAAATAGTATGTATTAAAATCAAGTTTGGCATGTATTAATTAGTAGAATTTCTGCTGAAATCGGGGCAAATCTAAGCACTTTATGCAAAAATTTTTGTAAAAAATGTTCTTTGTTTTTAAAAAACAAATATTTTGCCTATTAACACTTTTCCTCATGCATGAATCATTGTTCCATGAACATAATTTTTTTGTAATAGTTTGATCAGTTTATAAATATCTACACTCAAGTTTTGTCTGTACTTTCAATTTGTCTTTAGTGTTAAAAACATTGAACTAAATTTATATGTTTTCATATGTTGGGTATAAAATTTACTCAATTACTCTGAATGAAGGATATAAAAAGAAAAATTATGAAAGAATGAAGTATTATTATTTATGGTTTGATCGTAAATTTTTAATATACAAATCGGTATAAAACAAAAACAAACCATGAATACAAAATTTGATATGATATTTGGAATATTACGAATACAAATAATAAATTGTACAACCTACGCTATTGCATACACTTTTAAAGCCGTTTTGTAACGTTATAAAAGTTAACTCCGTACTATTGATTGTTTTTTTAAGATATGCTTATGATATATTTTTATGATACTATTTACGTTTATAGTAGTAAAATTATACTTTGAGTCGTTCACTTTGATGAAACAGGCTTTTATATGAATAAAATATGTCGCAATACTATAGGTGTACGCTGATGATGAAATAAAACTTGTGATACTCAATTCCAGAGCAGCAAAAATGTGTAAATCATTTAAAATGTTTGAAATATCTTACAAAAACATGATCAAGAAAAGGCCAACGACATCATTTTTGAAAAGTCAGTAGTAAAAGTTTCCAAAAGAAAACGTATTAGAAATTTTTCAGTTTTAATAATGTTATTTCTAAGTGAAATAAACACTTTGATTACAGGAGGTTCCTGTAATATTGAATTAAAAACTGTAATTTTTAAAATCGAAATTAATTTCGCTGAGAAAGAAGAAACTTCTCATAAAACATTTTTGGCAGAAAATCAAAATTTTAACGATACATTTTTTGTGATGTTTTTATACTCGACATACATAATATGTCTGAGTATATCAATTTTAGTCTAAAGTTTGCAACGCTACCTAATTGGACCGCTCAAACAAAAAACTTTGGTGTTGCTGTTCACAGAAACACATAATTAGTCCATTTCCGATTGTACATCCGTCCGTCATCACGATAGCTAGAAAACGAGAAGGAACAGCAAGTTTAAGTTTTGGTTACGTATTCCAAACATAAAAAAAGAGCCGAACTGATCAAAATCGGTTTTTTGGGTTCAATGAATCCTTAATTAAAAATTGTCGAAACAATGAAATTCAATCATATATCGAGTATCTAAACAATTGACTCTGTTAGTTGTTATTTTCACTTGTTCTTTATTCAATTCATTATATTTTGATGTTTGACCCAAAACAAGTACAGTCTATGCTATTTGAGTCGTTGATTGCAGAAACAACATCAGTGAGAAATATGTTGAAAATGCTTGTTTTAAATTTTTTTGTTTAATATCAAGTAAAACATCATGAATCAGTGGCTCATATTGTTTCTGTACTAAGAGCTAATAAATGATTGTCCATCAGTAATTACAATATTGAGCTTACAGATTCTTCATACGTTTGATTTGTTTAAAACGCGTAAGCAATTAAAATTTGTTCTTTTAAGGAAGTACGAGCGCCAGGCGGGGTGGGGATAGGTATCGACTCTAGCGCGGTAAGGGGAACGCAGTAACCATATGATTTTTTTCAATATATAGATATACATTTAACATTGGCTAGTGGCGGCATTTATTTTTCTTTTAATTATTACACTTTAATTAGTCGGGCAAGTGTAAATGTTTTTGAATAAAATTTATCACTAATATATTTACTTTCATCCATAAGTTTTTTAAAAATATTCACCGACAGTTTTACGAGAAAAATACAGAAATGTATCAATGTTTGAAGGTTACCCCATAAAACCAACGTTAAATTGCTCAACTTTAAAGTTAATTATTTATTTAAATGATCGGGCAATCTCCTTCAAATTTTTGGAATTTGTTTAGACATATTTAAACTTTGTATTAAAAAAAAATCAAGCCTTTTATCAAAAGTTGCCTTGGTGCTCGTACTTCCTTAAATACGAATATTAATTAGTTAATATTGTAAAATAAATTGAAATTGCGTTGGGGTTAGAAATTTTTATACTCCACGTCCACCTCTTTTAAATTAAATAAAATGTAATATTTTTGTGGAAAATTCTAGGCCGTTTTTTCATAAAATTTTGTAATTTTACATCGCGAAAAATTTGTGATGAAAAAATTATGTATTTTTTATTTACATCGATCAAAGTCGTTCGTTTATTAAACTCAAATCTTATAAAAAAATATATTAAGAAAACATAAAACAAAGTAACGACCCCTATTGTTTCTTTTAAATAATCCCTCGGGTAAGGCTCATAGCAACTTTATATACATAAATTTAATATATTCATGTAGTATATAAAAAAAATTATCCATTTATTTTATTTAAATTCACTTTTTCTTTATAAAGAATCATTAATTAACATTTTTTTAATAATTTTTCCCACCTGAAAAATTAATAAGATAAACAATTCAAGAAAAAAATCTCATTAGCTCGTCACGTTCACAACCAAAAATGTTTACTTATTTAAAGTCATTGATTCTGTAAAGAATAAAAACAATTTAAATATAATCACAATAATCATATCTCTGTTTAAAAATTAATTATTATCACAGTTGGGGGGTCAGTACAAGAAAAAAAAACAACATACGTTGACTTTCGTTAACGCATGTGCCTGTAGTATGTGCTATGACTTCAAATATATTTGGTGTTGGACTGAATATTTCTGATTCAAATACCATTTTCAACCTAACCTGTGGGGAATAGATAACTTGGGTTTTCTCGTATCATACAAGTACTCAGTGACCAGGTAAAGAAATGTTGAACTTGAAATCAAAATGCTGTAGGTTATAAAAGTCATTTTTCAGATTGTTGTGATCAGATAATAATCATTTCCGTTTTTAAGTACTACCAAATTTTCAAATTAAAAAAAAAAAAATATTAGAAAAAAACATTCGCAAAAATTTTTCTTAGAAAGGATTACAAATATCCTAAAATTCAATATAAAATAAAAAGTACAGTACAAAGGCATTTAATTTTTAACTTTATTATCAATTTTTAATGAATTTAAAATTTCTTTTGTTTTGATTTATTAAAAAATTTTAATAGCTGCCTCTAATGTATTAGACGCTGATTTGTTTGTTTATTACATAAGTATTATAAATATGGCAATAATTTTATAATGATGTTTTTATCTGTAAATTAATATTTATACAAATATTTGAACTAATAAAAATTATCTTTTCAAAGCTTACGGGGATTTATACCTCAGTAATAAGTAAACTCATTCAAGTAATATATATTGTATTCCTTTCGCGAAAAAATCTTTCTAG
This sequence comes from Chrysopa pallens, assembly GCA_020423425.1. Classification (NCBI taxonomy): domain Eukaryota; kingdom Metazoa; phylum Arthropoda; class Insecta; order Neuroptera; family Chrysopidae; genus Chrysopa; species Chrysopa pallens. The sequence goes on from CM035591.1 coordinate 117,854,209, forward strand.
AGTAAAATCAAAATTTTATTTTATATTTAGAAATGCTTTTTTCGCAAAAAACTATTCGGCACACATTTTCAAGTCAATATTGTGCATACCAAATTTCATTACAATTAAATAATCATTTTTTTGAGTTATTTCCTCTTAAGGGATATTATTAACCCTCCTTAACATGGCTTATGTGATTGTTATTTTGGAATCAATTATCACTGCAGTGTATGAAATTATTGTTTTGAATTCAATTATTACTGGTGAGAAATTTGTATACACAATGCTAACTATTTTATGCCAACGACCTCCTACATTCTTAAATCGGAACTGATAATATTAATCAAATTTCAATAAAAAATCTTGGGAAAGGTAAATCAACGAAAAGTATTAATTTTAAGACTTTCAAGACTGCTAAACAAAAATTTCGAAAAAAATTCTAATTTTTAATCTCAAAATTCTGTAAATATTAAACTTAGTCAAATTATGCCTTCAAATGGCCAATTAAAAGCTCGGATTTTATATTTTTACAAAACGAGTAGTGTTTCAGATAAATAATGCCATTAATGAAAATGTTTAAACGATACTTACACTTGAATCACAACCGTCGACAAGTAGAAAAATTTTTGCAAACATTTTTTGGCATATCTTCATTTTATGTGTTCGTCGGCAGATTAGCTGATTAGCAACCATATAGAAATCTGTAGAATAATAGGCTAATTATTAAAGAGCTCAATGAATCCACATTTTGAATCAAACTTGTTCATTCCATCACTATTAAATACAATCAATACCTTAAAACAATCGGCTTCTTTCTCAATTGTATTACAAAATTTTTCAATTGTATTTTCAATATTGTCTGTCTCTGTCCCACTTAGCTAGTTCATTAATAATGAATTTATTAAAACAAAATATTAATTAAAATAAATAATTAGAAATATAAATATGAAAGAAATACGGTGAGGAAAAAAAAATTAACTTGAGACAAATATTTTTATACCATGTGTAATATTTCAATAGATAAAATATTACACAAAAATATGGATATTTTTAAAACAAATTTAAAGCAATGTCTATTTTTCGTCATCTTTTAATGTACCTCTTTATAATATATATTTATTATTTAGCTTCCTACACAACTCCTGGGCAGTAACTGTCTGGTGTCTATACTGGAGAGAGAAAGAAACGACAGAAAAAACAAAATCTCAGTTAATAGAAGACAGAACGATATTTTAGAAAAAAAAAAATAGGCAATACATAAATTTCTAAAGCTGAATTCCCCGTATTGAATTTTCTCATAGAAACCATTAAAGCTGAAAATGATTTGTGAACATAATATGTTTGAAGCAAATGCTTCGAAATATTTTGGAGAAAAACTGGAACATGGGGAGTGTTCAATTGAACGTTGTAAAACATAAATTTTAATAAATATGCTGGAAGTAAATCGCTGGAAACAGTTTCGACAAAACTGGTTAAAATTTAAGGTATTTTAATTATATCTTTTTTATTTATTTTTTGTCCTCAAAAAACGTCTGCTAAGACTGTAAACTAAGATCTACCTTGTTCATGAGATAATCCAATCGAAAAATTATAATTAAGGTACTTACGTACAGGTAGTAAAAGCACACAGAGACATCTCTGTAAAAACACCGAACTTGGAGATTCACAAGGTTTTACCCATAACAACGTGATTTCTACTCAGAAGAGGAAGAGAGCTTTCGTTTGACTCTGTCGTAACCAGGAAAAAATGTAACATTATATTATCAAAAATATACATAGGGTATAAATAAAATTATAATTTTTTCATATAGGATAAATTACATGTGTTGATATGTAAAGCAGTGGTCCGGCTTCTGGGTAAATGATGAATATTTTAATGGAATTGTGTGATTCTTATGAGATATATACATATAATTGTTATTAGTGCATTTTGTTTTTAAACACCATTTTATATTAATATCTGAAAAAAAAAAAACAATTATCGTGTGCTCACAGGGAAGTTATAAAACACATTCATGTAATTTTAATGTGCAATTGGAATAATTTAAATCTGGTGTTTAAAATCTCATTAGTTTAACTATAAAACGTAGTTAACTATTAACTATAAATTTTAACTCAGCCTTTACTGCAAAACCGCCTATAGTGCTCAAAAAATATGACCAAAATCCGAAATTTTGTAGTTAAAATTCGTTTTAAAATTTACTTCCAAAATTAAATTTCTACTATCTTCTACTACTTTTATTATAATTAATATCAAAATTTCTATATAAAGTTTTTACCGGAAATACATGTTTTGAGGTATGGGACCAAAAATTGATTATTAGAAATTTGTATGTGTGTATGTGCATGTTAGTGGTATCGTATTGAACGCTTGATCTGAACTTACCAAACTTGGCATTCAATCTTCGTGTTAGGTTAAAAATACGTTATCAGGTGTCATATCTTAGTCTTGTTATTTTTCGGTTTTTCAGTAAATGGATCGATTTTCTTCAAACTTAGTATATCCATAGAACTTCTTAATCTCTTCAACTTTTAATTGAATCTTTTCAATTATGCGAAATAATAAGTAGATATATAATAGTAAAAGAAAGTCCTGTGGCACAGAAATCTTTTTGGATTGATTTTTATGGATTTCACACTAAATCATTTGACAAAAGATACAAACGGCTTTATAATGGACTAATCTAAATAAAATGAAATTGTTTAAAGGCTTTCTCTCCGAACCCAGTAAAAGAAGATAAAAAATTTTTTAATCACATTTCGTGTGTCATCATAGAAGGTTTTTCAATAGGCATGCAAAAATATTTCTAAATTGCTGTGTACATTTTTGGTGGCAGAAAGATAACTTCCTGTTATAATTTTGGTATTTTCCTAAATAACGATTTTTCATAATATTCTATTCGAACGAATGAATTGCGTGATGTAGATCTACATTAATTGTCTAATGTAAAGCTATAGAACGTTTACATAGAAAATGAAGTAAAAATAGAAATTTATAAATAAATATTTAGCTATTTCCTTCAAAACCGAGATTGTTTTCGATAAATATGCTTTGGGAATAATGATTGGTTTAAAATGTTATTGATCTGGCCCTTAAAATCCATTTTCACCACAACATGTTTTGTGTAAAATTTTCTGTGAATTTAAAGGTTTTATTAATGTATTTTATTCGAAAAGGCGGGTAAAAATTAATATGAAACTCAAAAAGTATTATATGTCCCTTTAGTAAAGTAAGTATTATATGTTTCATTAGTAATTATTAATTAATGTCAAAATTATAATAAAATTATTAATAATACCTTTTTTATGTGTAATTATTAAGGTTTCGTATTGTTGAAAAATATAATATGTGGTATTGCTACCTCAAAATACGTTGAAATATAACAGATATCGAATATGATAAATTTATGCTTATCTAGGTAATTATTTTTCATAAGCTTTCATTTCTTTGTATGGAGTTGACCTTTCAACGAATATTGAACATTTTTTGGATTATTTTTGTCTGTAGCGAGATTATTTCGTACTAGAGACCATCATTAACTATTGAACTGTATCGTCCATCCAACATGGTTTGCATGCGTATCGAAATACTAACTTCGTCCGTAAGGACAACGGAGACTTCTATACCAAGGAGGGGGGGTAAGAACCAGCTGCTAAGTGATACATTTAACATGTAGGTTTAGATAAGCACGTCTAGAAAATATGAAACTTATGAATAATTTCTCAACTCTAACAGTCACATCGCAAGAGTATCTGAATAGTTGAATACTACGATTCTAAACCAGCCTTGTTTTGAAATATAAACATAAAAAAAATTAACTTTACAAATATAAATAAATTTATGAATTAAATCACAGATAAATTGAAGTTAAATTTGGTTTTATGCGAATAAAGTCACGAGTTATGAAAGTGTATTAAAATTATTTCAGGGTTTAATTTCGGTTCAAATAAAGTTACATGCTGACAAATTCAAAGGCTTAGCATATAAAAACAAATAAGAAAAATGAAGACTTAGAATATAAAAATAATTATAACTAGAGGACGTCACGTGGTTTCACCCTTGTAGTTCCCGTTCCCGTGGAAAAAGAGTTATGAATTGTAGCCAAAGTCACCCGGGGATAGTGTAGCATCTCAACGGAGAAATAATTTTTCAAATCGGTACAGTAGTTTTTAACTTTATTCATTACATACAAAAATAAATACAAAATTATAAATGTATCCTCATTATATATAATATTAGTATAGATTACATATCATTTCTATTTTAGAGAATGAAAATTGAATATTCATACACTAAAAGACCAAACAGAAAAAATCTAGTCCAATATTAAATAGTTATCTAGTGTGTGGTAAAAATAGTAAAAAATTATATTAATTAATAACAGACCATGATTAGTAAAGATAATACCTACTTACATTTATTTAATATAAATATAATATCTAGCTAGATGATTATCAATTTTTTGCTTCAGTAAAGCCAGACATACAATATCATCTAAACCCATTAATAATAATATTATTATTGTTTACTTTTTTGTTACATTTTTTAATTAATCATATAATAATTATCAAACGTAAAGCTATCTGGTTTTATAATAATCATATTTTATTTATTTAAAATAAAAAATAATTTGGCATCCAGTTGAGTTTAGTAAACAAAATTTTAATAATTTTAATTTATTAATTTATTTTTTGTTTATTTTAATAAACAATAGACATTATAAAATGATAATTATGTAGAATATAATAATTGATATTACTAACTAGCTGAGTATTTCCGATTATTGTTCATAATATTTAATAAAAATTATACTTTAAATAGATACCATTGAATAAAATGTATTGGTACTTATGATATCAAACAATTTTTAACCGCAAAAGACTTGGAATGAATTTTAAAACACTTGGAGTTTATGTTTAATGATTTGAGTATTTTAATAGTATTCTTAAAGAATACCGTATAATAATATCTCCTTCTGTCGAATTTGAATTGATTCTGTACACTTTTATCGATTTACGAATGCTCGTAGAAGTTTACCAAGTAATATCTCCATACATAGTTAAGATGTGTTCAACACATATCTTATAATAGATGGATGTGACAAAGCTGCTTGTTACACAATAAAAAACTTAAAAAATTTGGTATCATGTTTAATAAATTTATTGTATATTAAATAAGACGATTCATCATCAATATGAATATTGACTAGATTATTTGAAATAGATTTATTATTTGAATATTAAATATATATATATATATATATATATATATATATATATATATATATATATATATATATATATATATATATATATATATATATACATATATATTTATAAATTCAATGCGGTCACCCATCCAAGTACTAACTGTGTATTATGTTGCTAAACATTATTGATCGGTTGAGATCAGTAATTACTCAAATAATATACTCAAAATTAACAATACTAAACCCCCCCCCCGTGGGGTTAACGTAATTACTGATCTCAACCGATCAATAATGTTAAGCAACATTATGCACAGTTGAAAATAAATTATTAGCAACTAATATACTTTGTCTAGTTTGAAGCTTTGGTATGTGGAAGGGTATAAAGGAAAGAAAAGAAGAATAGTCATTGGAACTGGGAATCTTTGTGAATAAAACTGATGTCTGTTGAAACGGAGGAAAGTGTTTTTAGACCAGTGAGGTCAAGAAGAAAATATATGGAGTAGCATGTAGATGACAATAGTGGAAAAATAAACAAGAAATACTTTGCAAACTTATTACTCACTATTCTATATTTTCCAAATGAAGGAAATATCATAAATGAAAATTTCAAGATGAAGTCTTTACGTGGGTAACTTATCCCTCTTTAAGTCATTGCACGGTTAGAAATTGTTTTAAGTTAATTTGTATGTTAAAATAAATTTATGTTACAGAAATAATTTCTCAAAGCGATACTTACAAATTTACTAATACTAATGTCAATTTATTATCTTTATTATATTTGTAATTAATATCCGAAAAAAAATAGTATAATAAAAACTTTCAATTTGTGTATTTTTAATATTAATGAAATTTTTATATTTTTATTTATACTTTAATGATGTTTTGAATCTTAAGGGGACAATTTTATTTGATATAAACGTCTAGTTTAAAAAAACAAAATAAATGTGTATAGTGTGTATGGTTTCCACCCGCGGGAAACATTTCATCATTGAATTTATTGTTTTATTAATAAAATATACTCTCATTTTTATTTTTATTTTTTAAACTTGTTTTCCTAAGGTTTATGAACATGGAATCGATATTTTTCTTATTCTGGCTTAACAAAAAATAGTAAGTACATATAAAATTTCATTGAAGGAATTCTAGATAGGATATAGGACTTCTTGAAGTATTCCCATTTGTCTTAATTATATACAAAGTAAAACACATTAAGTTTGTATTATTATTCCACTGACGATTTTTTATTGATACAGATCATACACTTCTTTTATTTCATCATTTTATTTATAGGAGATATTGAAATCGCATTTCAAATATCATTCTATACTTATTGAGTTTCAAAGATATTTTTCATTTTCAAAATTTCTAATTTGTTTAATTATAGACTTTTATATTTGAATGAACGTGAGCAGAAACATACTAATACACTACACATGTGTCAAAAGTTATAACATAGTAAGTAAAAATATAACTTTTAACAGATATAATTGAAAAAAACCTTACATTGAAATATGGCTATTTAAAAATAAATAAATAAACAATAAAAAGTTTTTAAGGTCTGCCAATAGAAGTGAAAACTTAGAACTTTTAGTATTAAAAATTAAAATTTCATAATGTTTAAATTAAAGTTATCAATATCAATCGATTGACATTCCGAGAAACAATTACATGTCGTTGACACGATCAGACCTATCAGATATTTAACCCATCCAACAAGCATCTAATGTGCTCATTACATGGCAGCTGCGCATGTGCCAGTCATCACCATGTCAGTGACGCGAACCAATATTATTTTCCCCTGTCAAAATGTGCCCAACGCAGCTAATGAAATTTTCACTTAGAAAAAGGGGTAGAAAGGTGAGTTTTTATTAATGTATAGAAAAATGCGTTTGTCAAGTACTTATGCTCACATTTTTGGTTCAAGTTCCTATTAGCTCGTGAATAAGGCATAGAACTTCTTTAACAGCCTCCTACTGGTTATCGACATTGGTTACCATAATCGAATTTGTAAATTTTTGGTAGCATCTTTGCATCTCCTCCGATACTTACCACCCTTCGTCTTACGATTATATGTTTCCATTTTTATTGGAAAATTGTATCTGCCGGGTTCAATTTTGTTGGCCATGCAATCTTATAATATTTGATACTGACCACAAAATCCCATACAAATGTTTGCTTCCAAACGAATTCTAGGATTTTCTATTATTCAGCCTGGGTCTATTTTAAATTTATCTCCTTCAAACATAATTTAGTCTTATAGACAAATCTATAAGCTTGGACTGGTTATAAACAAACACCAGTTCTTTGAAATGAATTCCATGAAACGCTTTGAGCATTTTTCTCACAAACAAGTATTGTTTTTTTGAGTGTCGAATAAACTCATTTCAGTTCTTAAAAGGACTTGAATTGTCTTCTATTATTAAAATAATAAAATAAATTTTCACTGCTTCTATTGTATTGCTCATTATAAAACTTTTATACAGCAATTAGTATATGAATAATTTTAATAGAGTATTTTCTTAATTTACTTTGTATGTATTTAAAAAATATAAAATAAAAGAAAATGGAAAAACTTATGTGTAATACTAAAAAGAATTTCTATCTACACAAAACTAACGTCATATCATAGAGTTAGTTATGCAATTGCATGATGGTTCTGTTCAAAAAAGACTTATTATACTGCATAAACAAAGCATATGCAAGCAGCCATACGCTTGAGAGGAAAACTTTGTAATCGTGGTAAAAACGTAAAATACAAACCATATTCGTTTTCAAATACAGTATGTGTATTAAAAATTGATCAGTATAATATGATGAAATAGTATAAATGAAATAGGTATCCGTTGTGCCAAATTTATCCCCTTGGAGTAATGTATTATGAAGATTTTTTAATGTTGAAAGTGATTCTAAATGGACAATAAAATAATTAAGGAAGTTAACTAAATAACCTTTAAAGATGTTGTTACCGAAAGTTTTGTATTATATAAAGTGTTTTGTTAACTGTAACATACAATAAAATTTGGAGCATTATCTACTTTTTTTTGTTTTTATTAATGCTGAGAGAACTTCCTTAATAAGAATTTTCATTCAATATTAAATAGCTAATTCATATGTATTCATAATGAGTTATTGCAAATATTGAGTTATTGCAAAAAACTTACGCATGTACATATTTAGTTAAATAACCTTTTTTAGATAACTAATAAAGAGAAGTCAATGAAGTATTAATCCATTATATATATATATATATATATATATATATATATATATATATATATATATATATATATATATATATATATATATATATATATATTGCTCACGGCTTCGGTAGAATTGATAGCAAATATGAAACAAATAATTTCAAAATATATTCGTTAAAATTTATACGCCAAACTTGTATGTACCCAAAATATTGGTTGTACGAAAATTTGTTACAAGCAAAAATTGTTTATATTAAAAAAATTATAAATCTTTTTATTTCAATATCTCTCAGTGTTTAGGAATTTTTTAATGCTGACCACGAAATTATCGCAGCATAAATGCATAATGTCATAGTCTGAACACCATGATAGCTGAAATTAAAACACTTTTTAATATGTGTAAAATGTGTTTTTTGTCCAATTTGCAAACAACTTTCATTATTGAATTTGCAGGGAATAAAGCCACTCTTACGTGGAATTTGTTTTATAAAATATAATGGGCGTACATAATATGAAATAAGTTCATATACAAACCATAATCTACAAGTCATATTATTCGACTGCCGAAATTTAGATTTTGGAAAATCAGACCCATTAAAATAATTTAGTATAGTTATTTTTTATTATTATCTGAACAATTCAATTCCAGCAAATCGAAAAATTCTAATTACAAATATTTTTGACGTGGTTTGACATAGATATCACTATATAAGTAGTGCTCAAGAATTCATTACAATCTGATAAACCACCTTACTGTTCCCAAAGTGAAATTAATTAAAACAGTAAGTGCATATACAAATTGATATTGTCTCATTTTAAGAAATTCCGGTATTTTCGACTTATTTTTAACGCTGTTTAAAACTAGCCTCTAACTTTCAGTAAAGACAATTTTAAGACAATGTTATATTATTTAGTTTTTTTTTACCGAAGATCTAAAGATTGCATCACTTGACTTGATAAATTTATAATAATAATCTATATTATGTATAATCTTGATAGTTATATTTATCGTTTAAGTAATATGAGTCACAGGTTTATTATTAGATTATTTGTTAAATAATATAATACATCATTTACCAATGAAAATGAAAAAGCTGTCATTAAACCAATGAATAAAAAACGCAATGTGCGCTATAAGCAACAATGAAATGTAGAAACCACATAGCGCTAAGCAACCAATTAGCTAAAAAGCATGAATTTCTTATACACTATCAGTAAAGTATATTTTATTACATTTTTTTTATAACTTTCGAGATTAGGTACTTACTTTTGTGTTAGTCGCCTTAATTTAAAAGTAAGATGAAATGTTTCCTGTTGGAAAATGTACGTAAAACATAGGAAAAATATCGTATACGTTAAAATAAAAGATATATACCGCTTTATAACACACACATACGTTACAAGAACACATCTGTTTCACTCTGAAGGACATAAGATATTGTTGTTGAATCCGTTCATACTTTGAGAGTCTTCTTTAAATGGAATGGTTCGAGACACGAAAATATTTACTAACGTCATGATTAAATACATTTAACGCATAATATTGCAGTTAAAATCAAAATTCGTTCAATTTTTTACCAATGTAAAGAGGAAGGACGAATTGACTTCCAACTTGGTTTAAAAAACTGTGAAATTCAGATGTGATGTTAAACAAATATCGTTTTGATATTCTTCGGCTTCACCGAAATGAGAGAACTTGAGGCTAAGCAAAAGTTGTCTAGAAGGTATCTAGAAAGGCCAGAATACATTCTAAGCTTTTATCTAAATTCCACACTGTTATTTTATATAAGAATTTGATAGACATAACTAGGGTTACCATATCGTAATTCGTTGTTGTACATTATTATTAATAATTTGGATAGCATGATATGGATAACAATCATTAAAAATATGGAATTCAAAAACAAAACAATTTAAATCCAATAATATTCACATAAATATTATATAGTTTTTTAATAATATTAATAATTTTTGTAATATAAGCCTAAAATTTTGTCGACATTCATATTTTAAATTGTCTTATTATAGTATTCATTAAAATACATAATACGCAAACTTTTTATGGAACAGCAAAAATATTTGACGTCAAACTTTCGTTGGTAATCCAAAAATATATTTGATGTGTGTATCACATAAAAAGAAAATAAAAAAAACCTTAACCGATTGTGCTTTCAACCAATATGAAATATGCAATTTGTTTAAATAAAGCACTAAAATAACTATAAATACGTTTAACTATTTATATCAGAGAACAAACAAAAAAAATCACAAAATGAACAACTTTGTTGCGAACATAGATACAGATATTTTAACCTAATTTTCACTTTATATGATAATACTTCTGTATATGTATATGTCTTATAGTTTTAAAAACAGTTTGCTAAAACCAGCAAGATGAATAGATGAAAATTGTTACCATAAACGATTACAAAACTGGGTAATAAGTCATTGACATCAAATATGTAACTTTATACATGAGGTTGGTTGTGTTAAGAGTTTAGGTTTTTTTCTGATGTACACAAGATATACTATTTTAACTTGATAGTCCGCTTTTATCAAGAAGAAAAGTCTTTTATAACATAAAATGTGTATATATGTATAAATATATATATATTTTTTTTTTCTACTATTTTCTATAATATTACATGTTCATCTGTTATCTTTGTCTTTTTTATTCTAAATATACGGTGTCTTTTATTTATTTTTACTTCGTTGTCCACAGAATAGGTATATAGTACCAAAAGATTCATGAAATAATAAAACCAAACGCTGGCAGTATTTTATGTAAAAATTTGAAGTAATGCGATAATTTTATATATATATATATATATATATATATATATATATATATATATATATATATATATATATATATATATATATATATATATATATATATATATATATATATATATATATATATATATATATATATATATATATATATATATATATATATATATATATATATATATATATCGGGTTTTCCATTAGAGACATCAAATTTCGTATCTTTGTACGAACGCACCCATAAATTATTTAAGGAACTGTCAATGTCAAACCGTTAGTTAAAGTCAACATTTTCATCATGGCTTAGCTAATAAATCAACAACGTTTGGAAATTACTAAAAACTTCAACCAAAATTCTGAGTCGATGGTCGCATCTTTAACAAGTGAAAAAAATATCACGGCAGTTAGTACATCGATTGAAAATAATCCAAATCAGGCAATTACAAAAATTGTGAAATGGTTAGCAACAACCCCACATATGCTTCTTGAGACACTGTTGTATTTGCAAAAACTAACTGTTTGGTGCGGTGTGATTGGACCATATTTTTTTCTGGATGAAAAAGACGATCAATAGATTGCGCTTTGTTATGTTGGAAGATAAGTTGTGGCCAGAATTGGTTAATAATATCTTATAGTGCCACTACATACCCAGTACACATCACAATCGATTTATTAAATGGCAAATTAGGTGTACATATTATCTCGAGAAATGGTCCCGTCGAATGACCGCCACGTTTATGCAATCTTACGCCATTGGATTTCTTTTTATGGGGATATATCAGATCACTGATCTATGTCAACAAGTCAGCATTTTTAGACGACATCAAAGACAACATCCAACGTGAACTTACAACATTCCGATCGAAATGTATGCCTCAGTGGAGGAAAATTGGGTCCCAAAATTAACCGCTGTAAACGAACTCGTGGTGGTCATATAACCAAAATCGATAGTTTATAAAGAAATATGCAAAAGTATTTTGAAACCATCTGGTTGTGGTTGATGCTATTAATAGGTGACATAATACTAAATAGTTAATATTTAGAATATTGGACCGGATTATTTTTTTTATGTTGATTTTCGAAAAGTTTTCTGAAACAGAATGTTTTATATATGTAAATTTTTGTAAAAAAATATATATTTTTTAATGTAAAAAGTGGGAAAATTTAATTAAACCAGTTATTGGAAAGATAATTAATAAAAATTTTGTTTGTTCTCTCTGATTTTTATTTTTTCAAATAATCGTTTTTTGTCGTTCTTATTGGATTAAAACTTTTTAGATATTCAATAGTAGGTATATTGTTTTATTTTTGTTTTCGCCAACTATCACAGCTTTAAACAATTTAAATCGATAATAACTACTACTTCTGTATAAAATTTAAAATAAATATTCGATTAATACTACTCTTTGTAATTGTAATATGATAAAGTCAGTTAATAATTATATCAATATAGATAGAATACAATATAGATACATTTCCATGCACCCTCGTGGAATGCATGCGTTTAGCATTGTGGTTTCAAGTGATGCCACATAATACATACCAAGAGTGTGTACCACAGAAATCGACACTGTGGCGACCATATCACGAACCATCACATGGTACAGTTTACATTTTCTTTTGTTTCTTTGTTCGATATAAATAAATACTGAACAAATATATCAGAAAAACTTATCGCATAATTTATTTTGTTTTAATACTATGAATGAGTTTTTTATTCTTTTTTTTTTTATCATTTACAATCAACTCACAGAATTTATAATCGAGTTTAAATACTTTTCCAGAGTAATATTTACCATTTTAATTAATAATTTATGCAGAAAATAATATCATGGACACAGTTTTTGCTGGTCATAGAGGGTGCATTAATTAAATTAAATTTAATTTATTTGTACTGTTGAAATTCGACCTAATATGTCCAAACGATCAAATTAATCAGTTCTAGAAATATATTCCATTCAAATGACTAAGAAAATTTTCATTATTGAAAAATATCGGAAATTCAGATAAAATTTCTGAAACGAAATTATATACCGATAGCCGACCTTAAGGTGGATTAAAACATAATACTGAAGCACCCTCCTCAAACAACTCAAAAATAATTATCCAAATGTTCTGAAATTTGGTGGGCTTATCGAAGAGTTCTTCTCGAAAACTAATTTTAAATTTATAATCGAATTTTGATTTTTATCTTAGAAATGTTTGTATAGAAAAACTCTTCGACAAAATCTCCGTTTTCACCTCAAAATTGTGCTAACCAACTTTTAAATCATTTGTATAAGTATTATTTGATTTATTTGAGCGTTAAAATTGAAAGCAATACGCAAATTATATGTGATTTTAGTCAACGGCTTATAAGAAACACACTACTTTATGACAATAACAGGTGTGGATAATCGTTCAAACCATTAAAATCGAAAGACTTCTGCACACATGTTACCTCCGGTTTCGTTATCTAACATTATAAGCTACAAGAACCAAAATTTTATCAAAAGAAAGGCTTTTGAGTGGAATAAACATGACAAGCTTCGACCACCCCCAGTTTCTCGCGTCGACTTCTGTTAATGATTTATTTTTTAAATTATAAATCGAAGTCGACACATTATAGCGGCTAACTGAGGCCGGTCCACGCTGGATATTTTAATTAGTCAAAACCATTCGTTTAACTTAACTTTGTTTCATGTATCTTTTGAAACTAGTTATGAAGGCGCTCGAACACGAAAACCGGAAGTAACATACGTCGGACAAAATGTTCAATTTCAGAAGTGTCATGTATCTAATGCATAGTCAAGCCATTAAAATTACAAAATAATTTATACTTGCCTCATATAATATTGAATTTATGATTATGAATTTAATTTAAAATAGCCAAGAGAATATTTGAAAAATGATTTGAAGGAAATTTACTTCTAGCCAGGCAGTTGGGTTTTCCCCAGTAATATTGCAATTAATTTATTGAGTTATTGTTTAAAGTTTAACTTTCTTTGTTTTAAATGTAAAGTATAAATGAATTATTTTATTTTGTTTTTGTTAAGCAAATTGTTGGAAATGACAAAGTTTACGATCCAATGTTTTTATATATATAAAAACAATAAGATTGCATTGGAGTTCTTACAAATTTCATTATTACAACATAGAAAAGCATTTCTAATTCAGAATGAAAATCTAAGTAATAATATTTGAAACCCGTGGAAAAAATCCGTTAACATTATATTGGCGGCAGTTTTTTGTATAGAATGCATACACAACAAACATCTTTCGAAGTCAACTGTATATTTAACTTAAATCCTTCTTAATTACACCTACATGGTAAATACTTTCTGGAAAATTTACGATAAAATTTTTAAATTTAAAATAATTTTTACTGTTTTTATTTTTTAGACTGTCTTTAATTTTGAGTGTTGATACTAGTGATTTATTTCTAAAATTTGTCACACCATATTCCGTTCCATTTAAGATTGGCAGTTTTTCTTTGAACTTCTTTGTTAAGTACGAATATGTAATCTTAATCGGGAGACGCTATCACCAAATAAAGTGCAATTCGAATTTGTATTTGGAATGATTTTCAGTCACATAATAAATTTATTTATTTCACAATTTTCTGCAACAATTTTGTTTTTTAAAATCCAATTGTTTAATTATTATTAAACTATTATTTATTCACATATCAAGAAATTCGGGTAAATTTTTCACAATATATCGGCCATAAAGTAAAATTATTGGATTTTAACAAAAAATGCTGTCTGTATCCACTGTTGCTTACCACAAATTTATAAATGTTCGTTCAAAACTTTTGGTGTTATACTCGAATATCTGTATCTGGTGTTATACTCGAATATCAGTTGATTAGGCAGTTCCTCAAAACTTGTCAGTCTATATTAAATTGATCTATATAATTTAAATTTGGAGCAAATTTTTCTTTCAAAATATTAACTCAATACTTGCGATTTCGATAGACATATATATCAGATCTTCTTTGTGAAGTAGGGTAAAAAGCTCCCTTTGTATATTTGATTTTAGACAGATTCTTGTTAGTTCAAAACGTTTAACATTATTTACTCAAATAATATGTGAGCGGATCAGTTATGTCTATATGTATTTTTTGTCTATACCAAATATATATAAATTTACAATTTTCCTGGAAACGTATAACCAACATCGGATACACAAGTTAACTAAATATCCAGATTAATGTTTTGCTTTTAAGATTATAAAATAATGTACACATATAAAACTTATATATAGAATTTTGAAACCATTTTCTTCCGAAATATATATAGTTGTTTTCTAATAACTAAAGATGTATACGTTTTAGTTTTAAACATAAATGAACTAATACTGTATAATGTATATTATATTTTAAATAATATCATAAAATTAAATTATATAAAATATACGTCGTTTATACTATTATAAAATTCTATAACAAAAACTTTATATTTAATCATAAATAAAGAATTTTACTCTTATTTACAACCTCTGGTTATGGAAGTTTATTTATTTGTAATGTGATCTTATTTTAATTTGAAATTATTGTGAAACGAGGTTGAAACAAATCTTCTTGAAAATAAGCACAAAAATGAAATTTACTCAAAGTTGAAAACAATCTTAATTAAGCAGTGATTAAATTTTTAAACAACATAAAAAGTTATGTCCACTTAGACATGTTTTTATTATTTTAACCATTTGTAATATAAATAATGTGACAAAAGTGCCGGATGATTTTATTTTTAAACTAAAGTAGTATGAGTATCTACAAAAGACATTTTTTGTCTTGTTTAATAGTAGACAGTTTGAAATTGAAAAGAATTTCAAATTCAGCAACCTTTTTTGGTCGATGTACTTTCACACACAAGCGTACTTTTCATCATGTGAACATCCAACAGAAACTGCGCTGAACAGTATTCATTAGGTTATTCCCTTCTCTAGATGAATAGGCTGGCTGTTTGTAACAATTATAGACATTTTCTTGTGTTAGGCACAAAATGCTTGTGCTGAAGCTTTTGTTCGTTTTGAAACTTGCGAGATAAAGCTTAGCGTGCGATTAATCAATGAACAAGGAGCATATTACCAGAAATTATACGTAAAATGATTGTTCTATAAAAATAATGTATTTTTCATTAAAAATGACGTTTTTATTTAAAGTTTCCTTTTAATAATGTATGAGTTATGAGCTAAATTTTTCGTTTTAAGGATCTGAAAAGTAAATTTAAAGTCAGTTTAATAAATTCTTTTAATATATAATCCTTAGCTTAGACTTTTAGGATTGGCATACGACTTTTTGGTGATTGTATATCACCCAATAGGCATATTTTATAAGACAACACTAAAAACAAAATTTTAATTACGTACTTCTATACATAATCCCTTCGTATCCTATCTCGGCGTCGGCGCTAACGAATTGTTTGCTTAGAATGAATGTGATTGGCACCAAAATTGGAAGGTAATTAGTTCCAAGGTAGTTTTTTATGAAAGTATTAAAATTATTTTTCCTTGTCACTCAATCATACGCTTTTTTTCGTAAAATTTTTATTATTTTTTACCTAAGGGATTCGAACATAGATCATAGGAGTTGAGTTTTCCGTAAGTTATTTGAATAGCAGGTGACAAGAGTGTAAAATTTTACACTCATCATAAATTGATCGTGAATATACAAATAGTTTAAATCATATCACTCTACTAGCAGGTTTTTAAATTCATATATCTTATATTTACATTTCGATACCTACAAAATCTAATTTAAAATCAATCGAATAATAAATTTCGATGAATCCATAAATTTGACCAGAAATATTCACAATTCGATATCTTTACAGAAATGTAATAGAATATATATATACATACAACAGACACACATTTTCTATAGAGAAATATCTAAAGAAAAGTAAAACAAAATGCATTATTTTATGTAGAAAAATAGTAAATAAACTTGTTTCAAGGAAAACTTTTATAGAATACAGTTTTTCATTCAAACTGACAGTTGAAAGTTAGCTGTTATACCTATATCTCTACCTTTAGGAGGATGTACTTGCAATAGAGAAAAGCTATATATTTCGAAAATAAATAGTTAGGTAACGTTAAATAAATGGTTTATATTACTTATTCTAATTTATAATTCAAAAAACTATATACAGAAAAATAGTTTCCATCTACTAAGAAAAAATAAAGTTTAAAAAAAAAACTCAAAAAAACCAAACGGAAAATACTTTTACAAATATATATATCTATGGTTATTCTTTTTGTACATTTTCTCGAATGTTATATCTGTACAAACTTTTTGTAGGAAGACTGCAGAAAATATACTTTCAACCTCGACATAATTTTACTTTACTATTTATTTTCTTTAATATATATTAAGTTCTGTAGATAAAAATTACCAAGTCATTAATTCAAACACAAATTCGTAATCCAAGTTTTAGATTTGAAGGTCTATTAAGGTCTAAATATCTTATTGATACTACTGTAATATAAACAACTTATTTTAAAAATATTCTTCTTTTTTTCCTCCCTTATTTCTGCCAACGATAAGCGTTCTAGAAAAACAAACTGCAAAAGCGTAATTAACAATGAAACTAAATACCATTTTATCTAATATATTATTATACTTTCTGTCAAATATTATAGCCATTTTAGTAAACGTCATTAGCCATTTTAGCTGACGTTAAAAAAGGAAGAGGTTCTACAATCAACTAGTCTCTTTTTTTTTTTTTTTTTAATTTGTGTATATTATCTCGGAAACAGCCACTTATTTAGAAGGTTCGCATAAAAAGGTATTTCATAAATACGTATTTAGATTTCAAAGTAATCATCATTAGTATGAAAAAGCTAATCGTAATATTTCTCCGAAGAAATATTTCTCGTTGATAATTTGTTAGCGGTCTGCATTTATTAGAAAAATCCCAGAGTGCTTCTTCATAGAAATAACAGTACTAAAACTTTTCGCCAGAAATAATATGTATTAGTAAAATTTTTTCATAAAGTTTCATTTTCGAAAAATATTGAATAAAGTATAGAATTTTGCTTCGGCCTTGAATATTTGCATACCAATTTTTTCTTATTCCATATTAAATATTAATTAGACCAAACGAATGAAAATTCACTTAACAGAAATCTTTGAAATTAAAAATATTTATTAATAGAAGAAATCTTTAATAATAAAGCGTTTTAAAATTAGATTGTTTAAGAGTTAAATTTTTTTGAAATGACATAAAACTTTTTGTAATATTTTTTTAAGTCATTAAAATTTAAAATATCATAAAAAAATCGATAAAAATAGAAAATTTTCAAAGTTCAAATAATTCAATGCCGATAATTGACTTTCTTTTTGAAATCTATCAATTAAATACATATAGAAACTCACAGAGGTATTTCCGTTTTAATTTTCTACAAATATTATTATGTAAACTTGGGAACAAAATCTTACATTGCGCATAAACGTTTATTCTAATATGGATATTTTTGATTATGGTAGAAGCTTCCACATTTTTCATCGCGAACTAAGTGTCTCTACGAAACTTTGTATTAGTGTATGTTTTCATTCTTTTTTACTATTTTTCATAAATTGTTATGGTTGGGTAGTAATAGATCGTATTTTAATCATCTTCAAATGATAATTTATCATATTTCATTTTTAACATCTATACAAAAATTATGAATGGATCTTAAGGGCTTACACTTACTTACGCCTGAATGATCTAAAACTATGGAGACGATAAAAAGCCTCAAGAAAAATCAATAGCTCCGTACTATCTATCTGATAAATTGCCTATAGGTACTTATACGTCACATGATTCAATGATAGAATTTGAAAATATGATTGAAAACTAAAATTTAAATTTAACAAGTGAAATTATCAACTAACAGAATTAATTGTTAAAGTACTCAACCATATGCCGGTTGAGTATCAATGTTTGAATTAGTTTTAATCGTTAGCATTCATAAAATATTCTAAGTACACAGCCTTTACAGATTTAAATAAATAAATCATAATATTATTTATTTTAATTATAAATGTTTATTAACACACTTGAAACTGAAATTGTGGCGAATTCAAACATTTTAAGTATAAATGTTTCAAACAAACCTGGTCTCTTATGTTTCAGAACCTTAATTTGTGGAAGTTATTAAAGACACACATTTTGGTCTGATTTTGCCCACTTAAATTTATTTATTAGGCCTAGAATGCCAAACTTAAATTCATTTATAAGACCTAGAATACGTCAACAAAATTTTACCTTTTGGGATTTGTGTTTTCATGATGACGTAAAGACAGCGAAAATGGACTAATACTAATACAAACTTTATACTAAAATTAATGTACTCTGACATATTGTATGTATGTCAGAATATTATAAGTGAGAGCACATATAGATTTCGTCATTTCACTATGTACAAATAATAAATAAATATTTTATTTATATATGAATGTATACTACATTGATATATACTTTTTTTATCCATGCAGTTAAGGGAAAACTCTTTTGAAATGTTTCTTTATTTTGCGTAGGTAGAAAGATTTAAATGTCGAACGATTTTCTTTTGATAAATGTTTCCATTGAAGAACATACATCTGGTTTATATATTTAAAAAAATGTTTTCCTGGTTTATGAATTTATAATATTTGACCGCAAGGTAAACGATGCGTGTTCGTTAATATAGGCTAAATATTTTATATTATTTATAGATGGTTATGCACGATTTATCCTTGCGAAAAAGTATACTATAGAATATGCCTAATTAGTTACAAATTGGAGTCTTGTGTAATATAATCGTAAAACATTCGAGCTGTCAGATACTAACGCTTTTGAGGTCGAAATCAATCGATTGCATAGAATAAAGTATATGAAAAACAAAACCTATATATAAAATTAGCTTTCAGTCATAATAAACCTACATAAAAGCATTCATAAATAAAACATAGTATTCTGGTTAATAATAACAAAAACTTGAAAAATGAAAGGAAAAAAAGTGAATGCGTTTTCTTCTGATAAAACACTTCTTCTAAACAAGTCGTACCACGAAAAAGAAAATAATTCAGAACTACCTAAGCTTGTAAAGTGTAAAATGTGTATTATAATCAAAAACTCGAAATTTTTGAATGTTGAAAATTCTTTACTAATCGAAACCCGAAATGAATAAAAAAGGGGTTATCTGAAGTTAAATTTAAACACTGAATACAAATGATAAGTATAAAGTAGATATTGTTCTAAGTAGGTTTTTTTTAAACTAAATTTGCTATTTGACTTTAAAAAATAAGCCAATGGTTTCTATTATTATTTTTTATAAAGATTATCACAAATATTGTATGGCCTATAATAGCAAATTGCACTGATTAAAAGAACAAAAATTTCTATGGGTGTCCTTTATTACCGTTTTATTGTGGAGTATAATTAATCTTTACTCATAAATAGTAATAAAATATTAGTAATACAAGAAAATAAGAAAAATTCTAACAGTTAGATCAGTCATATATCAAGATGGAAGTATGAATAGTTACGCATTTAAATTGAATAACTCCTTCAAAATCGCAAAGATCATTAAATAACAAGAGTTATAATTTTTGAAAACAATTTTCTGCCATTTTTAAGGTAATGAAAAACAAAAGCGCCGTTACACCAAATTACGTACCAGAGGGGGATTTCCACAAAAATCGGGTGGCACAAATTTTAGAAAACAAAAATACCAAAAAGAATTACAATTTGAAGTTTTGTTGATTTCAGATACAATTTCATGATTAATTAAAAATAAGTTATCGAATTTTAACATGAAAAGATTATTACCGAATACCGCGTGTCATTATTTTCTCTTATACATATAATTGTTATTCCTTCAATTATAACTATACCTTTTTATATTAAATAAAACGTACGCCTCAAAATCAATCAGAAAACAAACCACGCGTTAAATATGCAACTAAGAATTTTTCAAAAATTTGTCCCGTTAGATATTTAAAAAAATTCGACGTTTAGGGGACACTTTTGTATATTTAAATTTTCTAAAAGATTCTAAGAAAACTTTATTGGAAACCGGCTTAAGATTTATAGGTTAGTTTATAGGTCAGTTAGTTGGTGTTATAAATTGAGTATAATGATATAATTATCGATAAATTCGCACGAACTAAAGAAAGAAGCTTGAGAAAGTATTGTAATGTTTGAGATTACTTTGATGTGAAAACTATTATAATAAGTTACAAAATTTGACTTATTATTAGATTTTGAAAAACTATAATTTAAAATTCAAAATTTTTAAATCACTTTCAAGCAAGAAAAGCGCCACATTTGATCAATAATAGGGCGGCACAAAATTCACCTGTGTTTCGGAAAAGATAGTTTCGATTTTAATATAAAAATATTTTTATCCGTAATTTTTCATCATAATATGTTGACGGGCACCAGGACTAATATTCGGTAGTTTAATAAACTAAAACTAAAGGGATGTAGAAAAGACATGTACTAAAATTGTATTTTCTTGCAGAATTTCGACTTAGAAAATAGTTTGTGTTGATCTCTATTTCTATGGTTATTCTTCTTCTGCTTTATGAATGCATATAAACTACACCCCTAACTTGCATCATAAATTTCGTTACAGCTGTGTTGTTACAAGTGTAATGGCTGTGACGCACGATATATTTTTATGTTTTGGTTGGAAAATATAAATCTTGTAGTTGATTTTCGATTAGTTAGTAGATACTGGAATAAATTTCTTTCTCTTGACTAGGAAGTAAATAATAGAATTTGATATTCTAGTTTCAATACCTAGAAAATTGTTTGAATGGTTTGAGTATAAATCAATTAAATGGTTTGTATACTCAATATTGATGAGAAATCAACCCAAATATTTGACGATGTAAACAATTATTATGAATTATTTTGTTTTATCTGTTCATTTAATCTAATATTTTAACCAGACTTTCAATTCTTAGTCTGACTTTTAAGAACTTCGCGGTTTAACGCATCATATTATTTTATAAGGGGAAGTTTAAAGACACCTCTTGTTCCCCGCCATTTGAATAATTACCTTATATTTTATATTATGAGTATAGAACTAATTGTAATTTTAATATGTTTAGCATACTAACGGGATTTTTGGAATTTTGATTACATAATGAAACAAATACCATTCAGTTTTTTCTCCGTCCTGTAAATTTAGCAAAATAACGTATAGCAGGTTAACGAATCAGGCCGACGAAATGTAAAAAACAAAGTAATTGCTACTGGATGAATAGCGTGATATCCCCAAAATCTGAAACAATGTCATTATTTATTGATGTTCAGCAGGTGTAATTGAAGTTAAATTTCACATCTTTTCTTAGCGGAAGTTTTCATTTCAAAATAAATCGGGGTTCAATATTTCAGATTTCTATACTCCATAGACTAGTTGCAGATAATTGATAATCAGTTAGGCACAAACAATTTTATTTATGGTAGGGGAGCCCAAGCGCGGATTTTTTGATTCACTCGAACGCATCAGATTAATATATTGGTGATGCATTACCCCTTGTTGAGTACCTTTACCCAATCTTAGCTCTCTGTATGGTGCCGCATGCAGAGGGTTTCTGAACAGAATACCAAACGTCTGATTGAGATATGTATGATATGTTGATTACGTGCTAAAAATTTACCATTTCTCTAATCAGAAAATTGGAGCGTGGTGCAATGTTTAGATCACAAACTTTCGAAAAAGATACACCACCTACTTCAAGCTCAAATAATGAAATTAGTAAAAAATTAGTAAAAACACGCTCGATTAAATCCAAAAATTCCCGCTCCCCTACCGTTATATTTTAAAATACATAAAAATACAAAGTTATATTTTTTTATTAATAAATACGATAAATAACCTTAAAATCTTCTCAAAATGTCTAAGGAAATTTGCTTTAGTGAAATAATATATATTTTCAACGTCTTTGTATTATGATCAAATGTTTCGGGTGCCTATTTGCATGTGTCCGTACAGGACTTGTATGTTTATCATGCAATGGGTCACATCTTTTGTTTACAGAATGCACACCTAACTCATATACAAAAGTTTTAGATGTAACTTTGAAAATTGTATCTTTCTTCACATACCATCACCATACGGATACGATACGGTAGTACGAGGGAAGCATACACACACACACACACACACACAAGTCTTATCAACATTTTCCTCTTTACAAAGATGAAGAACACGTCAGCACAATTCTATATGTTTTACTGTAAATGCAGGTTGTATATTTTCCAAAGTACATGCAGCAGTAATGTAGTAAGAGTATTATGCGGTTTATTACATGTGGTTAGTTCTTGTACAGAGAATCAGATTCGAAAAGATAGACGTAAACGTATAGTAGACATATAAAAGTGACTGTTAAGTTGCATTTTACTACATGTATTTTATAAAGCGCTTTTTTTTTATTATTATTTGTCATTTGCTGTTATTTGTGTATTTACCAGAGAGCGTTTAGTATCCAATTATGTGAAATTGTATATGTTGTCAATTGTAAATTTAATTCAGATTTTATAAACACTGTGGCTGCCTGTTTTGCACAGTGATTATGTTGAGTATGATATTGTTGTCCGAAACATATTCAAGAGAAATGCAAAAAAAAAAAAAAAAAAAAAATCAGAAATCATACTTAATGGACTTAGAACGCAGTAACCATATGATTTTTTTCAATATATAGATATTCATTTAAAATTGCTAGTGATTTTCAATTTTCTTACTTGATATTAAGAGTAACATTTTCTTAAAAGTCTCGAGTAAAACATAACTATTTGGCCGAATTAATTCCTATATTAACCTATTTATTTGTTCATTTGTAGGTAAATATTAATGTTTCATGAAAATTTTTTATTCAATCCGAACCGTTAATTGTTTGTTTCAAGAAAATATTTCATGTTTCATGATTTTTTTGTCAAATGTGTTTGACAAAGATGTGTAATGACAAGGGTGATAATACCTTTAAGTTAAGACGTAGTTTTAGGTCTTAAAATGATCGGGCAATCTTCTTCAAATTTTTGGAATTTGTTTAGACATATTTAAACTTTGTATTAAAAAAAAAATCAAGCCTTTTATCAAAAGTTACCTTGGTGCTCGTACTTCCTTAAACTTATTTGACTCAAAAAATCTCGAAAGATTAAAATACTCCAAAATTTGAGATTCATTAAATCGCACCCATAACACAAATTTCTCACTAGGAACTCAATAAATAACGTTTTAAGATACTCTTAAAAGACAAATACATAACTTTTTACTATTAGTTTAATTCATAACTAAAAATATCGACATTGTTTGATGTATGAATCCCTACAGAATCATATAAAGTTAATTATTAAATTTTGTGAAAATAAGATTGGAACTTTGAAAAATATATTTTTATGAAACTTTAATTGAAATGTTTAGTAACCAACATTATTTTTCTAACAATTACGGTGCATGGATAGTAATATAGTAATATAATACATAAGAATATAAAATATTTTCAATAATTATATCACACATTTACTTGTTTATTTAATTTTCATACAGAAAATTGTTCACAATGATTTCCTATGTGAATTTTGTATAGATATGCAATAATAAAATAACTGTTGGGTGGCGAAGCAAAATTGTAAACTAAGGAGTTAGTATGTAAAGTGAATTTGCTACACGAATAGGTAAAACTTAGTAAATATTTGTAACATAAGGTACATTCAATATTTCAAGTTTCCTAATGTAATTGCTTAATGAACTTCGCTTAATCATATTCATTTGGAACCCGTATAAAACGGTACCAGGGTTCGAGACTTCGAACACCCGGTAAATTTTTAATAAATTTATTATTTCTTCGAAAATTTATTTTTTTTCTACCTTTTGAATGAGAATTGGCCGCTCCAACTATTTGGATGTAACGACTTGGGTAAAATAAGCGTCATCTCTAAAAGTAAAAATAAAAAACAAATGGAGCAAAGCTTTGTCGCCTTGGTACTTTTACTAATAATGAATAAATTTTCACATCAAGGTAAATTCTCGCATTTCTTCAACAATATGAAAGACTTTGATCTCCTTCCATAGTATTAACTAGTGTCATCAAATCAAAAGAACGCAACTATTTCTTACAATTAAAAGAAAGTGCTGTAATCGTGTCAAAATTTCGATAGGGTGTTATCAACGGAATTCCTTTTTTGGAGGTCTCCTGAAAGAAGAAAAACTGTTCTGTTTTCATATTAGCTATAGTTGTGCCGCGATTAGTTAAAATCCGACTAATAAGTAATTCACTTTATTCGTATGGATTTCAGGTTTTTAGGTTATCTTGAAAATAGCTCAAATGATTTTCTTCAAACTCAATATGTTTACAAATTACGTTAAACTCTATAATTTTGGGAATTTTTGAGAAAAATTCAACGATTCTTATTTAGTTACTCGACGCAGCATATATGGTGAAGACCCAAATACCCAAACCATCCACCATACCCAAATGCAGTGACATAAGTAGAGCATAATAGTAACATAATAGAACATTAACGTCTTCCGCTACGGTACACTCAAAATAAACTGCATATCTCATAAATTCTTATAAATGATGCATATACACGTATTATATTGGGTTGGTGGATGGATGTTGAAGTTTCTCTCATAGGATAATGAATACCCTTGGGTAAAAGGTTTGTTGAACATTTTTAAATTTCAATTATAGTGTTCTTCTACCTTCTGATAGGTATAACTAGAATGTGACTACTATATCATATCTATATATTGGTGTATATATATGTATCTATTTTCATTTAAATATGAATACTAATATATCATATTTATCATTTATAGTACCTATAGATAGATTGTTGTATGTAACTGAATGAAAGAATTCTGTCTTCTTTACCTGAAGGGATTTTCTCCCTAACTGTATGTGTACACTAAAAGTTAACGTACTTCGAAACAATCTGAATTGTTTTTTGAAAATTTATACTATTAATAAAGAATTAAATCTTATCAGAAAACTTCGTAACTATCTGATTATACCTTTAAAATGTTTTCATTTGTTTCTATTGTTATGAAATACTAGTTTACCAATCCAATGATATATAACTCTTTGAATGGTGTATGATTAAACATGGAAAAATTCTGAAAATTTATTAATTTAATCGAATAATTATTTATATTTGCAATTAAAAATAATTTCTAATGCAATTTTTTCAAGTATTCATACAATTTTCAACCCAATAACTTCAATTGAATGTCTTTTTTTTATAATTATTCAATAATTTTTGTTTGACGTTTGCTACACAATTTTCATGCAAACAATTGAACAAATAATTATATTTTCTAAAATGTGAATCTTTTTACAAATTTTAGACATTCGTAGCGCATCAAACGACAAAGAAGTCCCTTCCATATACTATGCACGGTATGAATACTCATATTATTAATTATTTATTTCTATTTATGAATGATATCAAATCCGAAATAAATTTCGAATAATTGCCACAGAACTTTCTCAATATGCATGTATATGTTTACTTATAAATAAAGAAATAGCTAAATCGGTAGGGCAGATTGAGTTGAAATTTGTATACTAAATAAAACAAAATGTCTATAGGTGTGATCCGTAAGGTCAACACAATGTACTTTTATATAAACAATAAATTGTTGTTATTACAAATACGGGAAGTTTTTATCTTTATGTGTTCCTAATCCCCAAAAAAAAATTACTGTACCGATTTTGCTTCAACGTTATTCAGTTTTAAATTACGTAATTATATATATTATTGTTCTCGAGATAATTTCGAATAATACGAAGGCACATTTGTACATACATACACAGATATTTCTCGAAAAACGTTCGATTTAGGTTCTAAAAATCTTGAAACGTAATGATGTTTCAAAATTCTCAAAAACGTCTCCATTATAAAGCTGGGAAGTTAAAAATACATTTTATATATCGTAATCAGAGAATTTAGTTTAGAAATATAAAACTACAACAGCAAAGTTTCTAAGATAAGAGACGATTTAAGAAGTAACATAATAAAAATCATTTATATCCGGTCTGAATTAAGTATATCAATTTATTTTAAGTATTAATAATGAACATGAGTTGATGTTCAGTCTAGCGGAAAAAGACCAATGCTAAGCACTGAAATAGACAACGGATAGCATCAAAAAAGCTAGAAATTTTAGAAACTGCGACGTTTCCTTGAAATTTAGATTTTTTATGAAGATAGATTCAACTTGTTTGAACATGAATGTGTCCGCTGATAAAATTATTTTCTATCGGTCGTTTCTATATCCTAGTTATTATAGTTATATTATTATATATGCAAACACTTCAACATTATTACGAATATCGTACATTTTTCCAATATATAACGTCATTTATAAATAAAAATATTGATTATATATTTTAGTTTATAGTTCATGTTGATGATTTTTTTGTGTCAAAATTTTAGTGAAAATATTGTCCAAGAAATATGGACAAATAGTTTCCTTCGTTTACTTTCTCAAATACTATTCTCTATTGAAATGGATGAAAGAATAAGTTAAATTTTTTCTACTATTTTAAATTTCAATTTTTATTGAAAAACAAAAGAATTGAATTGGCATCTTAATTGTATGTATTTGAATTAATTTGAATTAATTTGCCATTTCACCAGTATCTCTAAAATATTATCTATATTATTACTTTTCATTATTATTGATGAGCTCAATCATATACTTATAAAATAAATTTTTCCGCTAATAAAATAGTAAAATTCTTCTTGAAAATGCATGAAATTTTTTATGCTTTTAAGTGGGACATTCTTTCAGTAGGTGTAGATGTACGATTGCAATCACAAAAATTAAAATTTTTTTCCCTAAAAATAGAAAAAATAATAACTAAAAGGTTATTTTCAATTCTAAATTAAATACTTAATTTCGCTGTGAAGTTTTTTCCAACGAATCAATTTTAAGCTGAGAGATGATTTCGAATGATTGGCTAGAATCTATTTAGTGAATTTGTTCGTTCTACATTTTGCAAAACATTTCTGTTACACAATGTCCCACTTCAGCATTTTATTTCCTACTTTGTTACTTTGTTGGATAGTTTTAAAGACGCTTCTTCACTTCTATATCTCCCTGTGTTGGGATTCTGCAACTTGTTGAAAAAAAAATATGTTCCTAACTCTCCTTTATTATAAAACCTTCCAACTCATGTCCTAGAAAGAGAAACAATTTTTTTTTTAAATCAACTTTTTTTATTTTTTCATTCGAGTAAGCATTTAATAAGTATACGATTAATTACTGTAATACTTGAGATGTATGTATAACCATTGTGTATATTTGACGATAAGTTATTAATGACTGATAAGTTATTAATGTTATTATTAATTATTATTATTAGTCATATAAAGTTTAAGAATATGTTTTACAAATATAGTTTTACTTTAAAAAATATAATGGCTATCATTTCATTCTTGAAAAATGATGAATATCGTTGAAAAATGAATATTGAAGCCAATATTTATCTCTTAATTATTCAAAAGATGCAGATGAATATATTTACATGCAGATAATACATATAGACTTTAACTTTGTTGTTTTCTTTTTATAATCACAAACGGATTTGTAAAAAGATAGATTACTCGTCTTTACCTTAAAATATTTGTGCTCTAATAAATATATAAGGATATGTAGTAACACACAAGGATAAGCAAAGCACAAGCTTTTTATAGTATGTCGACAAATAAGTTAGAGTCTTTTTTTTTTCATTATTCCTTATTTTTACAAATTGGTATTACACTACTACTGTTACGGCGAGACACAAGTATTTTTACAACATAAGATTTCTTTCTATATGTATGTTCAATTTTAAAATATACTTTTAGCTCAGCAGTTTTCATCTAATATGTACTGTGTCACACAAACATGTTTTAGTTGTTAGAAAAACTAAGCCACGTTACAGTGCCTACAAATATAACACATGGTTTTTACATTTACCGCCATAAATTTAAACATTGATTAATTATAGTTAGTACAACTTTTGTTCTTTTCTTCGTGAAATAATAGAAGGTGCGATTGAAAATTTTACGGTTCCGAAAAAGAAAACGACCCATTTATCATAATTATCAGAGAGTTGTTGCACTAACCAGGACACACACAATTAATTTTATTGACCTTATTTCTAGTCATTGGAAGATGATGGCATATTATGTTTGACGATTTTGTTTCGTAATATATTGAGGTCATTACTTGTTAATATCAGCATAATCGAATTGCTTCTATTTAGCTGTTTTTTATTATCACTTTATATCAATTGCAAAAACTATCTGACAACCGCACACACAAAATAAAACTTATCATTTGTGGTGATAAAAAAAGCATATAAAAGAAAAGTGTAATGTAGTATATTATGAGTAAGTAGCGCTGTAATCGCATTCTAGGAAATTTTTGCAAAATTTGTACAAAAATATTATTTTAGTTGTAAAAGATTTAGAATTACTTTCAATCCTATGATTTAAAAACCCAATTGCATCATTTTAAAATTGGTGTAAGGAAAACAAAAATTTTTTCTTTTAACTTCAAAATATCAAATAATTCGACAGGACGGACTAGGCACGGTTTTCTTCAATTTTTGAAATATATTTGTACTTGTATATTTACTTTGCTGATATCTCTTGGTACACACTGTATTTCACTTAAGTGTACACTGTTACATATATACTGATTCTTTCCTTAAACACATAAGATGATTGTAAAAAGTAGATTAGAAGTTTTCCTCCTTTTTAAAATTGGAAATGAATGTATATATATATATGTATATACATTTTATACATCGTTTTTCCGTTTTCTTTTCACCCATATAAAGATTTTTTGATTAGATTTTCTATTTTAGTACATAGATTTTTTACTTAAGATATGTATTTAATACTTTATTGTATTTAACGTAATTGAAAATTGTATATAAAATTGTACTTCCTATGTATTTATTAAATACTAGCTGACCCGACAGACGTTGTTCTGTGTAACCAATTAATATTGAATTGGAATAAGTTTGTGAACTGTAAATCAATTTCCACGTTATAATTAAATGCTGGATATGGGTTAAGCGTAACATGATCATTTAGATTACGTGAATTCCGTCGAACTTCATTCCGTATTTCGACTTGCTATTATATATATTTAACTTGCAGCATTGCAAGTTTTGCGATTTTCGTACTTACTGGCATTAAAAAAATTAAACGGAAAATTAAAAAAATATTCTAATGTATTTATTTTTCTTTATAGCCATATAATCAAAACTTACTAAAGCTATATATTAACCTAAAAACTCATTGTACAATAGAAGCACCAAAATAAATCGTTTTACCATTATATTTCAACCAATTTACACAAAAGCTTGTTTTATTGGCGAGAATTAACCCGCCACCTCAGTAAGCTACGCACATTACCGAAGCCGAAGATGTAAGATGTTACACATTATTTAAAACAAGTTGTTTTGTAAATCTTGTGCTTTATAACATTTCCTTATTTATAATACAAGCATAATAATATACTTAATGCAGTTTTTTATAGACGCCTGGCATCCAGTGTAGTCTTAACGCTTTTTTCCTAATCGGCGAGGTTGAAAAGCTAAAGTATTAAATATCAATTTATTTATTGGATTACATGATATACAAAGACAGCTTACACTCAACTTTCTAGGAAATAAGTCAACCACCAGTTATTTAATATCCGTTACACACCACTATAAACAAACGAATAATTTATTATTTTTTCCTGGAAAGCACTCAATAAAACAGAATACATCAGTTCATTTAAGTTTTCTCTACACATTTTCCAAGAATATTTTTTATTCAATTTTCTTAATAAACGTGAAACTTCCAAATATGAAAATATTGTTTGTGAAATTTTCTCATCGCTCATTAGACATAACATTGTTTACAAACACAAAATATTATATTATAATATATAAATATTGTTATGAGAGATATATTTTGAAAATAAATAATATGATTTTTACAGTAAATTTTTATATTCATAATTTTTGTGTTTGTGTAAAATACAACAAACTTCACGAGTGTAGTTTGTTCTGTTATGTTATTGCTGTTTTTTTGTTTTTCAAATACAAACTACATGACAAAAGTTTTTTTAAAACTAACCGCCATAGCAATTTATATTTTTAACAAAATAAAACTTTTTTTTCAAAACATAAATTGTGGATAGGAAAATTTTACGAATATAACAACATTGCTTAAAAATTGAATTATAGTATAACTTCTTTTACCTTTCAAGTATAATATAACATTATTATGTGAAGCTATATGATTACGAATATTTTATTGATTGTGTTCGTCTGGATATGAATGCAATAAAATTAGAAACTGTGTACGCTATAGACCTCACTCAAAACTGAATGAAAAAGCGTATGGGAAACTTGACCTATTTGTTCTCATTATATCATTTCATTCAGCTTGAATAAAAAAATTTTGAAGATATTCCTCATCAGCGTTCGGTGAAAAATTCAGTTTTTGCAATTTATGTGAAATTTAAATAATAAATTGAAGAGAAATATGAAACCAAAAACTTGCTTATTGTACTTCCCTCTTTTTAAGGAAAATCACCAAAACTTCTAACTGTTTTATTCAAGCTAGGACGGTGCGATTTTTTTTTTCTAAATCTATAATAATGATGGGATAAAATAAACCCCCTTCTTTTATTTTGAAAACAATGGGTGTGAAATGAAATTATCAGAACAAATCGGTAAAATTTATGTTTAGTTTTTTATATAATTTCACGTGTGATTCAATTAATAGTCGTGGCAAACACAAATTTTAAACTTTATAAAACTTCATTTTATGTACATCGGAAAATGTATTTCTTTATATCACCAGACGTAATCTAGACGATGTGTTTTTAAATATTAAAAAAAAAGTGAATTCATAAAGAATTTTTATCAGCTCATTGATCACGGGAAAACAACTAAAATTCATTATAAAGTTTGTTCGATAGACAAGCAGACGAGCAGACACTACGAGAAAGAAAGTGAGTAAAAAATTAAGCTACTCTTGGAACTCAAAATTTGTATTTTTTATTCTTTTTTGTTAAAACATAACTATGCTAGAAAGTAAATTTTGTGAGAACGAACAATATTTTGGCTTCATTCCAATAAAAACAAAAATGGAAAAAAATATTTAAACAAGTTTAACTGTATCAATAGTAATACAAAAATTTGTATAACATACATATGAAAAATTATATGTGAATACAATAATTCTAAATAAAGTTACAAAACTCTCGTAATGTAAACTCTGTAGAGTTCACAATGTGAAATACTCTCCTTTTAACATATTTTCCTGAACAATATTGTTGTTGTTGAACAACGTCACCATTGATACAACTATAAAACATGACTTGTTTTTCACACTCATTTTTTTATGTTTCATTTTTCATAACAAAAGATGATACGTTATGGACAAAAAAAAAACTGAAATGTTGTTTGATATTGGTTGGTCGTGGATGAATGGAGTTTGAGTAATTTTAGGTGTTACAGAAATGTTATATTTAAAAAAACAAAAAAAAAACACCCAATTTGTTGTTTATGCCATATAATTTTATACTACACATGAGAAAGAATGTCTGAAAATATTATGAATTGGTTCCAGTCCATTATGTGTATACCTTGTGTTATTTCTAATTTTGAAAGTATTAAATGGACGATACTTCGGAAACAAACCTGAACGTTTGCTTTACCCAGTAGTTTTTGATAAAATTATAAAACGTTCATTAATTTTGCCTCAAAATGTCCATTTGTTTGCCTAAAATATTTGAAAGGAAAGGAATATATTTATAATAGACTGATACGATTGTATCTACCTGAAAAATCATAAATGTTAAAAAAGCCGAGTTCCTACTGCCCAAATAAATATTGCCATAAATAAGTTTCAAGCTTAAAGTAATTGTCAAAAAGAGTGAGATCAACGTGATTAGAGTATGTTTTAAAAATGTGGTCCAAGAAGGGGAATGGTTATTCCCAAAGTTTTTCACGCAATCTCTAAGCTACCACTAAGCAGCTATAGGCACCAATAAACAACTCTGAAACTTGGCAATTTTTTTTCAGTTAAATTTAAAATTAAAACAAGTGAAGATAACAACCAATAGAGTTAATTGTATAGATACTGGACATATGTTTCTGTATCAATGTTTGAACTATTTTTAATGATAATCATTCATATAATACCTATATAATAAAAAAATGTATTTCAATTATATATCTTATTAGCTAAATTTAAGCTATTATTGTGACGAATCTAAATATTTTAAGAAAAAATGTTTCAATCAAAAGTTGTTTGTTTTAAACGAAAAAGCATTTTTGTTTTTAGATTTTTCTTCCATCTTTAATGATTCAAAAGTTGGATCATGGATCGTCATGGATCCATTGGATCCACCGATATTTCTCACTCACTTATTTGATTGCACTTTTGCCTGAAGTACATGTCCAACTTCAACTCGATATCTCGTTTCATTTTTGAGTATCGTGTTCAAGGACGGACGGACGGACATGCAGAAATTGACTAATTAGATGATTCTATGAACTCCTTTACCAAAATTTTGTTTGTGCGGTCAATAATTTCTAGCTTTGCAAACTTTAGATGAAAATGAATAAACTCTGACATATAATGTATATCGATTATAAAAGAGTCAAGTTAAAAATAAGACTGATTTTTGCATATTTTATTAAAATTATTCAATACACTTACACACATGGTATGGAGAAAAATTACTCAAACTAATGTTAATTCCCTTGTTCACTGTTCATCTACCAAAATATGTAAATTTTTTCAACTTGGTTATGACGCCTAAGTCTATATAGAGCACTACGTTTTTGTAGGTGATCGGTCGTTGAAATGACTATCGTAAACATAAAACATATAAATTCATTTCTATACAGGAACCACACCAGGATACGTAAATGTTTGTTTGACATTGTTAGTTTTATTAAACGTTCCATGTTTAATTAGAATTTTTTGTTTCAATCGAATGTTGTTTTGTTATTTTTAGTGAATATAAACGGATGGTCATCTTGTTTCGTATTCGTAAATATGAATTATTGTACGATGTTGTTTGTTATTCCCTAAATTGTCATAAATTTTAAATATTATGAGTGTTATTGGTGATTGTCTCATTCTGTTATTGTTGAATGAAATTAGTAAACTTTTGCTTGTTTTGATGGAGGCATTTATTTTTATTTTTTTTATTTACAATAATATTTATCTTTTATAATATTTTTTTGAAATTATATTTTATCCGAATAGAATACATCTCATTTGAGGTAGAAAGAATTCCACCATGATACGTTTCTACAAATACTTCTAAAAATACATTCTTTGGGAGAAAAGGTTTTGAAACCAAAAATCACATACCAAAATTTTCTGTGGTTTTACAAAAGTAATATGGACATATGGCCGGCGAACAAATTATAAACTTTTATTTTTTAGTGTAAAACGTCACATCAAAATTTGGCAAAGAGTAATTGAATGATTTTGTGGAGCTATTTATTCAAGCTTTATTTGATAATACTCTATCTATTTATATATGTCGGCGTAAAATAGTAAATTCTGTTTTCAAGAAAATACGAACAGTTTCTTGAAATATCAGATTATGACGTAAGAACTCAACAACGCATCTTTCTAATCTGATTGATTCTTATGATAATTTCCATTTGTTTCGTAAAAACGAAAATAGCGTGTAAGAGCCAGATAAATTTGGTGAAATGTTAAAATAAATTATCCCTGTTCAACTTACAAATTTGTATTCCCAAAAATTCGTGCGACATTTAGAATCACTTAAAAATGATGAGAACTGTGTTAATAAAAATTCCAGACGATATTTTAGGCCTAGCTATACATTCATATTGACCATAGTGTATTATTCATCCGTAAATTTGGACTGGATTGTTAATCACAGGGTAAGCGCAGACTAACTTAACTACTCTACATCAAATATCATACGGGCATGTAAATTTCCAGGACGAAAAAAAATAGGATTTATTAATAAAAATAAAAATTAAGCATCTATATGATGCTTAATAAGTGCTGGATTTAAGTTGCGTTATCACAAAACACTAGATAGTGTTGCAAGAATCAGTAAGTTCAAGATTAGTCGAAAAACCATTAAATACGATTTACGCGATTCTATGCCGACATATATATTGTTGTCAGATAAGGATTTATGTGTATCATGTATTCATGTAACATCCAACAACGGTAGCATTGTGATGCATTTACAATAAATTGCTTAGATTCCAAATATCTATATTCGTTCATTGTGTATATATTGTATGTGTGTCAGTTATCAGTAGGTATATACTGCCATACATATGATATTACTTATGGAAGTCCATAGTTTTCACTCACACCAAAACAATAATATTACATTTTCTCTTACCATATCCATACCTTTTACAACTGTATCAAAATGAAACTGCAGTATTTTATAGGATGATCCATAAATGAACGAAATTTTTACGATTTTAAGTTTCTAAACAGAAAAAATTTATTTTTGTTAAATTTGTTGACTAGGTTTTACCTCAAATAAATTGAAAAACCCTTAAGCGCATGCAAATTTAAAATTTACTGTGCTTTGGAGGAAGGTGAGAGGAAAGGTTGATTAGAGCTTGGCAAAAAAATAAAGGAAGGTCTTTTTACCTGGCTTCAGCCTACCCCCCTTCACTTATTTAATTACAATACGAAAACTGGGTATGAAATTTGGTTAAAATTCATGAAGCCAAACTATCTGTTACTTAAACTTTCTAATTTGATTTTGTTACTAGGCTGGATCTAATTTGAGTATCCGATTTATTATAATTTTACTAAGAAGACAGCTTTGTAACAAAAACAAATATGAATTAGTACTGGAGCAGGAAAGAGATGACGTTCACTTTGATAATTTTTATTAATCAATATTTTAAAATTGAAATTGTCCTGACCAATCGTTTTTAAGTCATTCCTCTGTATTTTATTATATTGTGGTATTCTATCATATTCTATCTTCTCGAAAATGAATACTGTTTGTTGATTTTGTAAATACTGTTTGAGTATTTTCATAGTTGGCTGAATGCTGGGACCAAAAAACTCGTTGAACCGTGATAACTTCAAATTCACAGTTACTTACTATCTCGATTGAAATAACACTCCTTTCCAAAATTTTAACGGAGCCTGACTCACAGAATCGCTGCAAACATTAATTAAGTAACAAGTAAACATAAAGGACCAATAAATATTTTCGATGACTTGAAAGATAAGACTATCATTTATACAACATGCTGTATGTTATTTCACATTATACAGGATAATTGTGTTATACGTAATTTCATATACGAACTAAAAATTTATATCAATTTAATAGATTTTAGAGATTTAGTTTGAATTATAATAAACTGTTGGTTTTATATGAATCGATAAATGTTATGAAAGCGATCTTCTTGAATATAAATCGAATTTTTAATTTCAATTAGTTTTATAAATTATACAAAAAACTTCAGATTAGTTATTCCCAGTTTTGGAATTCACAGAAATTACGCAGTCCTTTCATGTATTTTTTAACCATGAACATTTATTTTAAGGTTTTATTAGGAATGAATATATCATATTTTAAAATTTTTACAATGTTTTATATGAACGATAAGTTGTTATTTATACTAATAATAATGTTTCATGTCCATTTTTTTTGACATACATGCCTACAACACCGTCCACCCTCATTATTATTTTAAATCTTTTTTTATCTAACTACATTAAATAATATTATACATATAATTCAATTTATAATATTTGTCGGTTACTTCAATCATTATATAAGCGACGACAATGTGATGAGATAACCGCCCCATTAATTATAATTCCAGAGACTGTCACAGCCTGAATCCCACATCCTTCAAGTCTAAGTTAAAGGTGATTGCGCCTTTACTTCCACGGCCACTAAGCCGGTTAATTTGCAATTATACATAGCGAGGCTTAAATTTGTATCAAACTATACATGTTTTTAAAAA
Source organism: Chrysopa pallens (assembly GCA_020423425.1). Taxonomy (NCBI): domain Eukaryota; kingdom Metazoa; phylum Arthropoda; class Insecta; order Neuroptera; family Chrysopidae; genus Chrysopa; species Chrysopa pallens. The sequence continues at coordinate 117,891,372 of CM035591.1, forward strand.
CTGAATAGCCTTCATCTTTTTGTTATAATTTTACTTGCTTTAGTTTTCTATATAATTTTCATACAAATCTGCAATTTGTCTTACAAACTTAGACAAGTTGGGTAATTTTCGATTAAATCGACAGTCAATCTTCCACTATTAAACATACTGTGTGTGCATTTTCTATAAATTTCATGAAGCACGCTATCATCAAAAATATTGATTTATAACCAACAACCGAAATGACAGTCGTTGAAACGAAAATTTGACAAGCCTGCGAATCAAAATTCTAATTCACCCAAGATTTTCTAAAATAAGCTTTGGACGTGGATTAAGTGTGGCTGAATTTTTATGAATTCCGTTAACTGAAATCATTAATACTCAAAAAACTTGTTGTCCCTAAATTTCATCTAAAATCAGTTGTTCACGGGACTCGAAAAAAATTTATTCTATTATTGGTAAAAGCTATGGAGGACTGGTACACATGGTTTAGAAAAAACGTTTAACCGGATTCTTTTCGTTTTCAAAATGGATAAGTTGAAATAAATAATTTCTTATCCAACTAATATTATCAAAACATTATGCATGATCCTATTTACATCATAACTGCGATACTTATATAGATTGAAAATATCGTGTAAGCTTTTTCTGGACATTAATATGACCCATTGGCCCCATATTAGTTCATGGAATCTTTATTGATTTATGAAAATCCATATACAGAATATTTCTCTGAATAAATATTAATCAAGAAATAGATTACAATGTTTTCAACATTATAATTTATATTATATTTTATGTGAATTTTTGAATTACCTTGCTATCAGTTAAAAAACCAACGACATGTAGGTAATATAATAGTTAAGCTATGCAAAGCTATTCACAATCTCTTCGTCCTTTCGATACACATAGAACATTGTTGTGTGTTATATGTTATAGTGAAATATGTATACATTATAAAAGAATACATAAATACATACATTGTATTATTATTTTCATCGAATATTCTAGTATTCATACCAAAAATAACATTACAACAACAAAAACAATCTCCATTGTATTTATTGTACCTACACTATTTTGTGTAATACAAAGAGTTTGCAAGATACTGACGGTTTTGAAAATCTTCCATCTTATAGCAAGAAACACATAAACTATTTTGAAATACACAATATAATTCGAAAATTAGGAAAAGTTTTATGATATATTATACAACAAAACGTCATTTGTTTATATAACATGCACCATGGATATAATCTTTTAGAAGGATCTTTAGCCTTCTATTGTTGATTGAAGAGTTGACTGTTAGCTATTGTATAAGTAATTATTCGCCATCATTGTCATTAGTACAAAAACAATATATACAGAGTGGTTTTCTTAACAGGTACGAAAGAATATCTCTTTAACTAATAGCGTTATGTAAAATAAGAAAAATTATGTTTTTACTACTATTTCTCACACTAGTTTAGAATGCTGACACTTTTTGTAAAAAAATGTACATTTTACCCCAGGGGCATAATAACCTTATTTCATGTGATATTCTATAGCTGATTTAAAAGAATTTTACGCTGAAATGAAAGGTGCCATCAAATTTGAAATTGAACAAAAAATGAGAAAGCTCCAGAACAAAGCTTGGAAAATTTTTCATTAGAATTCCAGTAAATTACTTTATGATTTTATTATTAATTTTTAATTTATTTAATTGTTTACATTTACTGATATTTTTTTCCTAAATGTTTTTATAATATAGAATTCGGGTCTATTCACACATATCAGTAACAATCACCTGCCAGTCTCAGTCAGAAATAACCAGTCTATTTACAAATATTCGTCGCGTGTCAGTTCAGTCATAGTTCAGTGTTCAATTATTTTTGTATTATGCACTGAATCACAAAAACGGAACGGAGCCTGTGATGGGCCAGTAAGAATACTCTGGATTACATTTCTCTGAAGAAAATTAATTCTAACTGTGATGGAATGACGGAACTATCACGAGACTAATTTGTAATAATATACTTTTATAATACCCAGGTCTAAACAATATTTAGACAACGCTTACTTCTTTCACTCTATATAATTTGAATTATCATTAGTGTTTTTCAATTTAAATTTTTGTACATCTAATAACAAGTTTGCCAAAGAAGAAAATATTTGGTATTCATTTGTTGCATCATAATTTTAATATTATGTTTAAAGCTAAAACAAATAAATAAGTATATAACTGATTATTCAAATAATACTTATTTTAGTTTCCAAAAATTGTTTATTTTTATAAAATTAAATTCGCTATCATAAAAAAACTTGGTAATGAAATGACAGTGATTGTAAACAGTGAAATAAATTTTGACATTATTCATAAAATTAAAAATTAAAGTAATTTTTCGGAATTAAAATGAAATGTTACAAAATAATTTGCATAACTCCGTACTCTTGCTCGATTTTGGGGCAACATTTCAAATTAAATTGTTCTATTAATTGAACCGCAAAAAATTTTAGTATAGAGTACCCTTTGAAATTTTGTGGTTGCAGTACCCCTGGGGTAATCTGTTTTTTTTTACAAAATACACTATTTTAAATACGAGACTGTTAAAAATCCACTCTGTATAGCTTTGTGATATTTCCATTTTTGTTAGAATTATTTCCTAAACAGTCTAAAGCTAAATATACCTCGTTTAATTCGGTTAAAGAATTATTTTCATTTATAAAAAACAAAGTTTCCTAGGTGTGGCTCTTTGATTGGTAGGCAGATGTGGTTGGCATTAAATAAAGACAATATTGAAGACACTAATACCTTCACTCATTTGACTTCTTCGATTGGAGGTAGCGGTTTCGAATCCGGCACCGACAGTTTGATCAATTTTGATTTAGAAAAAGAGGCGGTGGGATGATCACCCTATCGTAACTTGGATTAGAACGAATTGATCGACTCCACCAACAACACAATAGCAATATTACTAGAAGACATCTTTGCTTTCAGGTGATGGAGTGTTCTTAAAAAGAGTACAGAGGACCAAATGTCTAGGTAGAAGGAACGCGGATTCCATTCTTAATATACTCTTCTACTTGTAGAAGTTAAACCAAAAGGTACAATCTATGTTTATAAGTCTCAGTTTTTAGTTAAAAAATAAATGCAAAATTCACACCGTTAGAGAGTCAAAGTTTTGTATGAATATTGTAAATCTTTTAATATTGTGAAAATATGCCTTCACTCTTTTATGGATTTTTATTACAGTTGTATGGTGGAGAAAATCGTATACTCAAGTGCAATCCGTTGCACATTGTTGTCAAATCTCCATGGAGTTGTAAATTGTAATATTTATATTATTTAATTCCACGAGATATGTGCAAGTATTTTTTAACAATATCTATTATTATCAGATTGGTTTGGTTGAAATAATAAAATATAATAAAACTAAAATTATATTATTCGTTTTATTATAAAATTTTATTAGTTCAGATATGTTCGTAAATATATGTATTCTTATGATTGTAATATAATTTTAATTATCGATATTTTTGAACTAATTGTTCACGGATATCCTTATTTATTACATTAAATAGAATAATCTAAGAATTATTTTAAATTTGAAAAAGGAAAGAAAATTTTTTATTTACAGTACATTTGAAAGAGTTAAAAGTTGATGATAACTTATTTATTGTTTTATTGGATAATTTTAGTGGCTGTTTAAACGCTATTAGCTCAGTGAGATGTAAGTTTCACTCGAAATTGAACCGTAAACAGAAGCAACTTTGATTTGAACCAAGTGGGGGGGAGGCGTTGCAAAAAAATTACACCTATCTCCCATAAACCTGATATTTTTAGTAATTATTTCTAAATATTGCGGGAAATTTTTTCAAATACCATTTATCATAGTAAATTTGCTTACTTACCACATCAACATGTCTACCAAATTTATTAAAATCGAAAAATGTGTTCGAAAGTTACAGCGAAAGAAACATAGATATATAGATAAATTATAGATACAGGCAAAGAAAACATAAAATACTCTGATTATACCATAGACCTGACTGCGTTCTGTCAATTAAATACTATTAACCACTAAGAGTTATGAATTATTTTGACACCAAGGCGTGTCTCAATTATTAAACTAATATATTGAATTACGTATTTATAAAAAAAATAAATCAAGAAATTTAGAATTTCAGTTCCCATTACTAGAATTGTAATTAATTACATTAGATAATTAAGTAGTTAAGAAGGTTATCAGTTAGCTGGTACTGATATTTCAGAAAAGGCATCATAGAAAATGTTAGCCAAAATTTTAAGCATTACTTAAAAAGACTTGAAACCTAGAGATGACATTAATTATAAATTCTATGAATAAAATATAAGAGAACAAAATTATTACTCACTTGCGGACGTCACGTGATTTCACCTGCGTAGTTCGCGTTCTCGTGGGAATAGAGGAATAAAAAGTAGCCTATATCACCCGGGGATAATATAAGTTTCCAACGGCGAAAGAATTTTTCAAATCAGTAGTATTTAATATTATTCGTTACCTACAAAAATACAAATTTTTTCTTTTTTACCCGTATAGTTCCCGTACTCATAAGAATACAGAAATAAAAAGTAGCCTATCTCACCCGAGGATAGTGTAGCTTAACAACGGTGATAAAATTTTTCCAGTAGTTTTAACAAAAATACAAATGTTTCCTCTTTTAATATTAGTATAGATATATTAAAAAGAATAGCTATAGTATAATATATAAAAATGATCAAATTGTTCCAGCCTGTATTACTGAGAAACGAGCTATACTAAAAATTACCAAACAAAATTTTCTAGGTCTATAAGAAAAATTCGGATATTATTCCATTTTGAAATCACAAATACAGATCTAGGGTATTTTTATTAAATCGCTGCGATTCGTCACGTATCCCTGGTGTGTATTTAAATTCATGTTTCTAGTAATTAATACTTACAAACCTGGTACATTATCCATCAGTTCGCAATCAGAAAGTTATGTAACATACAAAACAAATTCTCTGACCAAATTTGTGTTAATGAGATGTATACTGTATTTACCCTAACCAATTTGATAAGCATATGCTTCATCAATATATCCAATTTGTAACGGTTAAATAACGCTTGATTAACTACATTAATAATACGTGACCACTAAATGGTAACAACTTTAATATATTGATTGACAGATGTTTATTATAAATAAGTCTACTGAATTTAAAATATATATCTCATACCACACAAACACCCTACCTTTTTATTATCTGTATTGTTTACCGCAAAATAAAATATAAAAGAAAAATCTTGGCAAAATACTGTACAAACTTGCTCAAATTTTTTTTATTAATAACATTATGCAAATGCAAATTCAAAACAAAACAACAAAAAAAACGAAACTAGGCAAATAACAAAAAACTGTCATAAATGTCTTTATTATCTGTTTAAATAAATATGAAATAGTTGAAGAGATAAATATTTTTATGATTGGGCATAGCAAGGCATAAGACAAGAAAATATAATATGTAGGAAATTCATTGAATGTTGTTCCATGTTATTTTAATAAAATATGTGAAATATATTGAAAATTTATGTGAAATGAAATTGAGTTTGTGAATTAATCAACAAAATTCTGGTATTTGTGCTTATAGAGCCACCCAATTAATCGATTTTCATATTTTTCTCACTGTCTGTCAATTGATATCTTTGAGAATGTTGAATATGGATGCTGGAATTAATATAACGTTTTCTACATATGAAAAATTACTTTGAGTTGGAAAATTTACAATATAAGGTAATGGATCGCATAATCTATAATAGATAGAATAAAAAATTTAAAATTGTGTTAACAAAAAAATCATTTCAAAAAAAAAGAACCGCCCTCGAAATAAATGACCTTAAAAAGTAAAAAATAATTTTTAATAATTTCAAAACTTCTTCAAATAATTTCCTTGTGACCAATAAGCTTTCTAAGACGGCGCTTACGACCATTTTCTTTAGCTAAGGATGTGATTGACGCTGACTTTGAAATGTAATTGGTCACAATTAGTTGTTGAAGTTTTTAATTTGACACGCGAATTCACAACCTTTTACTTTTTTGAGGACAGTGAAAACTAAATAATTTTTGTTTTAAACATTTTTCCACAGACATTTACGTCACAATTTTAAATCAAAGTCACATCATCGACACATAATATTCAGTTGAGAATAATAGTACCAGGTATATATACTAAATTGACTGGGTGTACGCATTTTGTGTGGTTTGATAAATGTTGAGTAATATTTTGAATCACTGTAGTCAAAATAATTATATATAGCTCAAAAGAAGAATTTTGGAATTGGAACTTCGGGTTTTATTAATTATCATTGATTTTATCGGCTCAAATTATCAGATGTGTGACAAAGCGTAAAAAGAAATATGAGTGAATTTTATTTAAAAATATTTCTGTAAGAACGATACGCAACGATTACAGACACGAAACATTAGTTTTTCTATATGAACTTACGTTCATCTAAAACGCTCTCCCTACCATTATCAAAGAAATACAATAAAGTTTATAAATTACCTCCAAACTTAGTTTTGTTTAATGATATATTATCTTTTTATCTTATTTCTTCCTTTTGTAAAAAACTATCCAAGGTTGCCTTCAAATAAAAAAGAATATAATTCTAATAATAATTCAAATTTCCAATAATTCTAATTTTAAGTATTTACTACAACATCAGTTATAAATAGCTTTACATAAAATTGTTTGAAAATACTGGGTTTTTGCTAACTGATACTTCAGTATTAATGTACCACATTTTTATACAAGTAGTTTAAATTTGCAAAAATTTAGAAATAGTAGTAATTATTATTTTATGTTATAACAAGGTACAAAATCGCTGTGATCGCAAATGCTGGAATCATTTAGTTGGGTAAACATTTAATATATTTTTCTCTAAATTTCTCCAGATTTTTTTAAAAAATAATAATAGTGTGTTATTAAATAATAAGAATATTCAATTTTTTTAAAAATTTCGATCAGTTCCTCAAAATGATTTTTTTAATAATAATTAAAGTGAAGCTTGTTGAAGTATTTCACTTCTTTCAAAGTGCTTTCGATGATTTATTAGTTATTTCTTCTAGAAGGACCAACATTCGATGAAACGAATATAGTTTAAAAGTTTTCACAGCGAACGACAAAAAAACAAACTCTCTGTTTTTTATATTTGCAAACAAAAAATTTTTTATTTTATGTAGTAGATTTTTGTATATGAGAGAGCGTTCAATCGTAAAAATACAACACAACACTACATACATGTACATATTATAGCGACAAAGAACATACAAACTAAACAAAACGATCATCATCAGTTCGAATAACTTTTCGGTTGTTTAGTTCGTTTGTTTTGTATACAAAATATGATCGTTTAAGATATTTATCTTTTGATAATAATAAATGTTTTGTGTATGTCTTTATTGTTGTTTATATGATTCATATATTGCCAATATGTATGTCAATTTTTTTTTATTATGTTGTATTTTGAACAAATATTTGAAGAAATGTTATTTCCATAACAAAAATGTAAATCCTTTAAGCCACGCGACGCCTGTTGTATTGTAAATGTTATGAGATGATCATTTTTTTTTTTGTAATTGCCATTTTAGGATGTCTGTACACTCCTTATAGGTTCCGTGCATTAAATTGATTTCTTTGATTTTTATGGCTATGAAATACCGCTTTTTCCTTCAAATGATATACATGGCTGTGAATAGGGAAGATGCACACATTTTTTTTATAACTTCAATTGACTTACATCATATAAATTTAAGTTATTTTTTTAAATGTGAAAAAATAGCCAAAATATGGACGTTAAAATTCTTAATAAAACAAAGAAGGTCATTCGCAGAACTGACATCATCCCCATAGTGATTACACATAAGGGTCATTCTACGATAAGAGATCGTATCGATGTCTATAGCGGTTATATACACTTATATACACCTCCTTCAAAATTTATGATAAATAATGTTAGTATGCAAAAATGGTTGATTGTCAATACAAATTTTGTATAAATTACATTAATATTGAAAATTTTGTCGAGCAAATTTCCGAGAAAAACACCGCTTATCGTAGAATCACCCATAAAACTTTTTTTGCCAGAAAGACTTGGAAAAAAATCTTTAATATTGTATAACTTGTTCGTTTTTTAATCAATTCAGTCTTTAATTAATTCAATTAAGCCTTGTTTCAGATTTTGATGGGTAAAATATCAAATATGTTACATCTTCCCTATTGCATATGCTTTAACATCGCAAATTACTTAATGAGTATATTAACAAGTATAAACGAATAATTATTTGTATTTGCAATTAAAAATAATAATTAATGTCTCATTTACTCAGTTTGTTTAAAATTTTTTTATTTTGAAGTGGACCCTTTATTAGAACGGTCACAAGCTACGTTCCGATATGCACAAATTTTTAACACTATATTGCAAACACTCAGCCTCATTTTAAAAAAATAATAAAATTGTTGGAACGAAGTTCCTTACGGCAGGCTTACGGCAGGAGGGGATAGGGATTTTGCTGTGTGAGCGAACTGAAAAAAATGTGATAGTAAAACCGTAAGAAAAAAAAAGCGTGGAATTAAGACGTGCGCAGGCGCGAAAGTCGCATACACAAGCAAGTAGTGTTCTCTCATCGCTTCTCTTTCTATTACCACTCTACCCCGCCAATGCATAGTATATACTCATGAATTCATGGACAAGCACATGGCGAATACTCACATTATAGATACACAAACATTTAGTTGATAATTTGAATTACGATGTTTTTTTATTTTAAGTAATTTATTATTTCCTAAAATACTGAATTTCCTAAATACTTTCTTGTACTTAAATAAAAATTAATCAGCAAAATTTAAGAGAAAAATCAAGAAAACCTACATAAAATTGAGCACGATTTTTTTTGCAATTTGTGTCGATTCTACATTAGCCGAAGGAACTTCGTTCCTACCTGGTGTTCCACGACACCACATCATTTTTTATATTATATGACAGTGGATATTGGAACAATTGGTGAATGTCAAGCATAGTTCAATTATGTTTTTATATGTCTCAATTCATTTCGAAAAATTTGTATTCAATTCTTATTGCTACGAGTTATTACGTAGACATCTGGAAAACCTACATTTTTTTAAACGGCTTAAGAGCGACTATCCACAGCTATTATTGACATAAAGAAGTGTGCTTTTAACAAACTGTTTACTTAAATTACATGCAATATGCATCCAATTGCTTTTCACTTGCGTGCCCAAATAACACGTATCCAATTATTTTGAAATTTGGAATGCACAATTCTGACATGAAAACGGAGGGCTTCTTGGTGAATTTTTCTCGGCAAAAAAGTTGAAGATCAAAATTCTGTTTTATATTTAAATATGTTTGTATGAGAAAAACATTTCGATAAGCCCTCTGTTTTCGTGTCAGTATTGTACATACCATATTTCAAAAAAATTGTTATTACTTATACCCTATTTCAAACAAATAATTATTGTTTGAGTTTTTTGGGTGCGAGAATTAAAAGATTTTTTATAATAGAAAGTTTTGTATTATGTTTCAATCACCCTTAATTATCGTGTTTAAAATACGTTTTTCGATTCTTATATAGATAGTTTATCGAAATTTTTGATAAAAATTATGAATATTAGATAAAGGACCAAAAAAATAAACAGTTTTTATGAATATCTTGTTTTTTTTCCATTATCAAACATTTTTACTCTGAAAAATTGAATAGCAAACAAAAAACGAATTTATATATGTACTGCCAACTTTTTAACAATAAAACTAACTTTCTTTTAAATCGAATGTTATTAACAAAACTGCCAACAATGAATTACCAAAAAAAGGAAAAATAAAAAACAAACAACAACAAGAACAAACCAAAAAACATCAGAGTTATATAGTATTCATTCAATTCGTGAATAAAATACATTAAAATAAACTACATGGAGAAAATTCTTACACATATTATAGTCAATACGTACATAACCGCAACATATAATATATAAATGTTTGAAAATTTAAGTAAATTACAGTCATAAAATATTAGTTTTTCTATATAAACTTACGTTTATTCAAAACGTCTCAATTCCCATTTCCTAAATGACTCTATACTATATCTAACACATCAATAGTAGTGTAAGAAGAGTATACACACATAGTATAAAAAATGATGTGGCCCATAAAATGTTAACAAAACAATACAAATAATTTGTATTATTCTATTGTACCTATTGTTGTAATAGCGGTCTCAAAAGTGTGGTGCACAGTAAATTTTAAGCGGTACGCCACGTTTACCTCTTTTTTACTGTCTTGTTCACAAATCAACATCAATTTTTGCAGTTAACGCTTTATAGATAGATATATTAGATAAAAAGATTTTCTTTAAATCTTTATAAATCTATTTACTAATATTTACGAGTAAAGTTTTTATTCGTCCACTTTTTAAAGAAATAAGAAATGGCCAATATATCGGACATAAAAACTTAACATTCAGGTGCAGCATTTGCGAACTACATGCTTTTTCAGAAATAAAACGATTTCAAAAAAATGGGTACTGCTTATAAAAATATAATTTTTTTTTTTTCGTTCATCTCCATATGCCTTCCTAGGTGCGTTGGATTGGTATTCCGCAAGGTTGACTGAACCAATTTCATGCAATAACATAGTCGTGGTCAGCAGAAATAAATAAATAAATTATTTTCTGGTGTAAGACTTTTTAAGAACTTTGTGTGACTTTTAAAATTTGAGTTTTTTTTATGAATCTCTTGGTACCCAATACTTTTATGTTGCAGAAGTACAAAAACATAACATATTCGACATAGCAGTTAGTTGAATTATAAATTTTGGTTTTTTTCCAGTTTACAGAAGGTACATAGAAGGAGGTAGAAAACGTTTGCTTCCAAACAAAGGTAGGTTAGTATCCAATCTGGTTTCCAGTTTAGTGTTTGGTTCTGGAAAGTTCGGTTGAGCAAGGTGAATTAGGACTGTTGTCGTGTTTTAATCTTACAGTTTGATCGCAAGCCTCGTTCTAAGTGCTAACTTCTCTTACAACGAATGAAGGTGCTTCGCATTAACAAATAACCTGTTTCCTTCGCGAGTAAATTTTTCATATTTATGAAAATAAAATTAAAAACAAAATACATTATCTATGAATATCAAATATGAATATGAAACCTTTAAATTCGTCATTAAATTCCAAAAAGCTTTATCTTTTTTTTTTACTTTTATAGTATAAATAGAATAAAAACGCAAATATTAATTTTCTTTCATGGTTGGATGACTATTTTTCAAGAGAACTTTCTTTAAAAAAGTGCTAATTTTGAAATGTATACTTAAAAATAACGAAAAAAATATTATCAATTCGCAAGTTTAACATATTTCCAAAATTTATTATTAAAAGTTTAATTAATTCACAAAATTTGTTCAAAATGCGCAATATCTCGTTATTTATGAAGACAGAATAAATTTTTTTAATGCAAGAGCTATTTTTTAAAATTTGAATGAATACAAACAAATGCTCATCGCCAATTGAGATTCAAGGAGCACAAAATTGAAATTAAAGAGTGAAAAAATAAGAATTGTTTTATTCTTTTAACATGCTTCTAAATTTAAAAAAGCAGTAAATAATATCCCTGCCAGACAAACTAAATAATAAATCATAAATTTCAGTAAAGGTAAGATTTATTTGTTTTCACGAATAAATTCGACCTTTTCATATGAAGGAAAATGTTACGTATCTTTAATATTGAATACTCATTAAATATAGAAAAATACTTTGGAGGAAAAAAATTAATAGCTGGTAATTAAGAAATTTACTGTAGCAAATAATAAGAAAAAAAAAGAAAACTTTCTCTTTTTCCCTCACTTTAGCATGATTATTTTATTTCAGTGCGAAACGATGTAATTTTCTTTTGTCGAAGACGAACTTCTAACTAATTTATAACATCAAATAAATGTTCGTTCATATAGAGAAAGGAACCATAAAATACTTATAACAACGATACTTAAACAAGTTACTATACTTGCATAAAGAAGTACCAACAAGAGCCTTTTGCCTTCATTCCGTCATTTATTCACTTTCTAGTGAAAAGTTATTATTTGTAATCATGAAAATTGAAATTACAACTTTTTATACGTTATGTTATAACGATGAAAGATTAAAATGAAGTAAAAACATTCAACTGTGGTATACAAAACAATCAAAATCGTCTTGGCTTATTTGATTTAATGTGACACTGACAATCTTGTCTGTTTTCGGTATAGAAAAAACTATACTCCGTGTTGTCTTCTCATACGGTTTATTGTTTATTATAATTAAAATTAAGGGACCCACGATAAAAAAATGTTTTCAGAATAATATAAATCAATATTTTGCCAGGCTGGATTAGATTGTCTTTGAAATCATCTTCAGTAGATTTTAAAAATACCTTAATCTATTAAAAATTATATATACACTCCTGTAAAGAAAATAAATTAAATTATTGTCCTTTAAAAGGACAATTTTAAAATTTTTTTATCAAATCCTATGAAATAAAAGAATATAAGAAATAAAAATAATGGTTATAATACCCTTAAAATCCAAATCATTATTTAATCCTGAGAACACAAAAACTAATTTTTATATTGGATCCTTAAGGGGATACATATTTAAAAGTGAAACTTGTAGCTCCCAGAAATGCTCATTTAAACAACAACAAAAATGTATTATTTTTAAAGAAGCAAGTCTCATAATTGTATGAACCACATATTTAATGTGCGATTAAAAATAATTCAAACATTGATACTAAACCATATCATATCAGGTATTTAAACAATCAACACTGCTTGTTTTATCTTATTTTACAAAATTTTCTAGCTAATGAAGTTTACTAGGCCAGTTAACACTTTCGCTATTTCATGGTCTTCTCTAAATAAAATAGAACGACAAAAATAGAAAACCTGTACATTAAAATTAAATGTATAAATTGAGTTAAGTATTCAGATTATGTTCAAAATGTCGAAATAAAATAATGCCCGATACATTTTGTTTATTTGTGACAATTACATTTTGTTTACTTAAATACACTTAATTCGAGTTAAGTTAATGGTCAAATTTCCAACGGTTATATCCGTCACGGCTTACTCTATGAATGGTTGAACATGGTAGAGGAACATTCGTTAACTGTGTTAACGAGAGTAACATTATTTGTATAATCACACAACGTATAATAAATTTATAAGTTACAGTTTTTGGTTAAATAAAGGTTTTCCCTCATCGGTTGAAGAACTCATTGCCATCTTATTGCTTGCTTATGTTATATATGTATGTATAGACATAGCAAACGAAATAGCAAAAACAATTTTATTTAATTGTTACAATTAAAGAACACTTTTAAAAGTAATAATAATGTTATTCAGTTGGTCTACGATAATACGATTTCAAAAATACGAATCAAGAAAAAAATTGTCTGAAATTAGATATTGTGATGTTCATAGGATTGCCGTAATCAGATCCCACCTGCCTCCTCTAATATGTATTGTTTATTAGAAACAACTCTTTCGGCAAGTCAACACGCGACCAAAGCTTTCCTTTGGGCAACACATTACTTAATTTCAGACAAGATTCTTTTCGCCCTTTGTAGAGCACATTCCCGTAGACATTCATTCGTATTGATTCCACCTCATTTATTTGAGTTTTTTCAAAAATAAAAAAATTCACTCCATGTTTTATGTATATATATATATATATATATATATATATATATATATATATATATATATATATATATATATATATATATATATATATATATATATATATGCGCAGTTTAAAAACAAAAAATTAGTTCTTTGAGGAATAATTTTTGAATAGACTTTTTTTAAGAAAAATGGAAATAAATTTAGTTAATTAGAAAAGGTTCATAGTTTTAAAAATCAAACTGTTTGCGATTTTTTCAGAAAACATCATTATGAAAACTATGAATGTGTTCATCACATGATTATAAAGTCGTGACTAATAATAAGTACATAAGCTTGGAATTTTCCAGCAAGTAGGCAGATAAAGGCCTAATCATGTATAAGGGTTTTCTATTTGCTATTTTAATCAAAACAAAAATATTTAGTTAATTCAATTTTTATTCAACATAATTTAATTTTTTATATTTCTTAAAAATTTTGTCTCTTAAGAGAGTTTACTATTATTTTATATTCTGCAAGATTTATAGAAGCAAATTTTGCCCTTTCCACTAAGTGTCTTGTTAGTCAATGATTTAGCAATAATGATCAAACTTATAAATCTAAATGACACAAAAAATATATTTTCGAAAAAATAGAAAAAGTAATTTTATAATTATTGTTTGAAAGTACCGTAATTTTGTATAATTTTTGTACAGTAATTTTAAGTTAGAATATTATTGGCCAATTTTCCAAAAAAAAAGATTTGCATTAGCATAGAACGTGATTTTTTGGCAAAAATAGTATTTCTCGAAGACCATGGAAGTTTTCGATCCCAAAAATATGGCTTATTTGGAAAATTAAATTTGGGATATTGAGATATTATGCATTACTATATTCAACTGTTTTGCTGAACACTATTTAATAACGTACTTTACGTTAGAATTCAAAAATCACTTTACTCCTCCAAATTCATTTTCCTAAAATTTCTGAACCCCTGATTTATTTTCCTACTTTCTATTAATTTTTCTATCGATTTCCATTGTTTGTTTCCTATTACTAATTGAGAGCAATTTTTGCTTTTAATTAAGTTTGTACCGTTGCTCTAGTAAATCAAAGCGTAGTATAAAATCACATATTGCATTAATAAGTTCATTTAACGCAAAGTTTTAATCCGGCTCTATATTTAGTTTAACACCATAAAATGAAATACAAGAAGAGATTTGAATGTTCTCACAACAAGAATTAATTCAAAAATAACTCAAAAAGTAATGACTAACTAAATTATAAATAAAACCATCTTATTATTGTATGAGTAAAATTGTATAGTGAATAATACATATTAAAATAAAATGTGGCAGGCCCAACTAACTATATTATACCACTTCTGTTGTAATGTTTTTGTTCCCTTTTTCTAAGTGAATCATCATATCCATAAAAAAGCACTTGAATAACATCAAAATAACAAAACGGCTGCTACTACTGTTGTTAAGTGGTACATAAAATGAATTGATCCCGTCCGACCACCAACTAAAGAGTAAACTGAAAAAAAAATTTATAATAACAGAAAAAAAACACACAAGAAACAGAGTGAAGACAAAATACTTCGTACTGTATGTTGTGTTATAGGTTCGTTCCCTTTTTTTTTTTAATAGTATATGGTGCGAGACAGGAAGATTATTTTAAGAGAATCAGTTACATTTATATATTAATGTCTTAAATTACATTTTACTTACTTAAGTTGAGTGCGGTATTTGTGTGTTCATTAAATGATACACATCATATACCAAGCGCATATTTAGAAAATAAAAATCTAAATGCAACAGAAGTTCTCATGCTACTTCCGTAATGTATAAAATTTAATTTAGTTAGCGAAAAAATTCAAAAATATACTCCCCCTTCATTAAATTACCTGTACAATCCGACAAAATTTGCTCAAAACAATTAGGTTGTACCATATTTGCGGAATTTTATTCCCTTTCGTCTTTCTATTTTACTTAATAATTTTATTCTGCTTTACGAAATATAAATGTTATCTTAATTTCAAAGTTTATTACTGATTATACCCTGTTAATGGCAAATCTAATTCATGAGGATCCTTAAAATTAACTAGAAGGTTGTATAGAGTAAATTTGTATTGCATTAAAAGCAAATATTTTATATTATATCAGCAACCAAAAGACTTGGGTTGATTGAAATTTCAAAACTTATATTTTTTAGTAGTTCCAAAGATAACCCCCCTTTATTCAAACAAAAAATTAAATATAACACACTTTCAAATTTGTCTTCATCGGTTTGTTGGTTGAATTTCGATTAATTTACGGTTTTGGTTGTATTCTAATCGATTAATCAAAATTGGAAACACCCGGTCAACCATTTGGGGATTGAATTTAAAAATATTATTTCTTATATTTCATTTTACATTAACTAGATCATCATCTGTTCAAAATATAAAGCTTTTTGACTCAACGGCTTGGCCGGTATTTCGATGGATATGTTAGCATCTAAACTCGCCTTCTAAATGAAACATCAATGGTGTGACCTTAAAGATGGGGCTTCTAAGTTCAATTTAGATACTTATTGCTTTAAGAGTTAATAACAAGATAGTAAATCATCAAAAGTTGAATATACTTATCTAAACTCACGTAATAGTTATAATTTTGTTCAGACGCTAGTTTTCGTAAGCCGTGATACATTTTTTTGTATAAAGATTTTTGGTTTAAATCAACAAATACAACTTCGACAAATTCCTTTGAATCGTTTATTTGAAAAACAAAAAGTTGACAATTATGTTTTTTTTTAATAATTCAGCCACCATTTCCTTAAATCCAAAACAACTTCAGTTTTTAACTCTCTGAATGTTAATGTTGAGGCCGATTTACGAAGGAATTTGTTGATTTTCGTGGGTTATAATAAGCAGAATAAGCATCTATCATTATTGAATCCTTTCCAGCAAAGAATCATATGAAAAATTGACTTTAGAGGATTTTGAAATGTCTGATTCAATTATGGGAAACATATACTTTTAACAAAACGCTATATGGAGGTTACTGAAACATAAAAGAATTAAATGAAATGAATATGAGTGTAGTGACTATATAAAACAGTTACAGAGGGAATGTATATTTACTAAGCCAAATGTTACAAACGACGGAAAGCGAAAAAAAAATTATTACTAGCGGAGAAAACAATTAACAAACGGATCTAATTTCAAAATATAAAACTTCTATTTCGTTCAGTTACTTTTGAGTTAAATTATTTATAACGATAAAAACATACGTTGATAATAATTTTTTGTTAGTTACTTCCTATGATGTTTAAAATATTCACATGATGCGTATGTTGGTAATAAAAAAATTATTTATTGCTAGGAAGAACTTTAAACCAATAATAAATATTAAAGAAGAAAATTTAAGCCTGCGAGTCCTCAAATACGCTTTTTGAGTTGTAATTTAAAATTATTTCATAAGATTGTAGTTTCATTAAAATAGATCTATAGTGAGAGAACAAAATGCTATATAAATCTCTATATAATTATTGTTTGAAAGTACCGTAATTTTGTATAATTTTTGTACAGTCATTTTTAGTTAGAATATTATAGGCCAATTTTCCAAAAAAAAAAAAAAGATTTGCATTAGCATAGAGAGTGATTTTTTGGAAAAATAATCTTTCTCGAAGACCATGGAAGTTTTCGATCCCAAAAATATGGCTTATTTGGAAAATTAAATTTGGGACATTGAGATATTATGCATTACTTTCTTCAACTGTTTTGCTGAACACTATTTAATAACATACTTTGTTAGAATTCAAAAATCACTTTACTCCTCCAAATTCATTTACTTAAAGACTCGCAAACATCTATTATTTTATGATTTTGCATGATTGTAAAACAAAACATATAATTAAAATAAATTTAAAAAAAATATAATCCATATATTGTAGATCCAGAATAACTTCGGTCTATGTATGTGATAAACTTAAACTACTGAATTCGGTACAATCAGATTTCTTTTCCTTTTAAGTTTCCTTTGCAATAAAGTTTACATTACTAAATATGGATACGAATTTGAACCACTATACCTCGATTGTACAAAATTCACTCATGTATTGTGAACCAGTTTAGGTTTTATGGTACCGAAACGAAATGTAAGTTAAACCAAGTTTTCCATTTTCCAACAAATCTTAAAATTATTCAGAAACACCTCAGGGTTCCTCGATCGAATGAAAACTGATTCATGTTCAGTGTCTAATATGACATATACTGCTAAACTTCGTCGTAGTGCCAGACTCTCCTTCGCCTTGATGACACAAGACTAAATTGTGCTTTCATCATTGAAAAAATCTTTGTTATGTGTCGGACTATTGATGATTAAGTACTATTTTAACTTATTTTTTTGTATCATTAAATCACTTACTGTATATAAACTTTGCTTACAGTGTTATTGAAAATTAATAGTTTCATATTATAGAAGGAAATTTAAACAAACGATCTCATTCGTTCGATAGGATTTTGATAATCTTGCAGTAAAATTTAATTTCGCATCAATAAGAAGAAAAATTATTATTAATTATATATAAAGTGGAATCAGGATATCCAAACACAAACATTCAAATCAAAAAGATTACAAAAAGAAGTATTCAGTAAGATTTCGTTAAGATGTCTCGTTAAGATTATTATGCTGTGATGACATATTTTTTTTTAAGAAAAAATTTCGGAAATTTTTAAGAAGTATTTAATTCTTGTCAATAAAACTGTCGAATATTTGAGCATAAAAATTTATTTTGAACATTGGTTTCAATAGTTTGCGAATCATTTAAAGCACCTCACATTTTATTCACTAAGTGCAAGACAAAAAATGTGAAAGTTCAAAATTAAAGAGGCATAAAAATATAAAATCACACATCCTTTTCTCTAAAGCTCTTAAGACAATAAACTTTAGATATGGTTAACCAAACAAAAGATAATGGTGGTAATATCATATGTTGAATTCTGCTAACATTAAAACATTACCAAGGAGTAACTAAGCAATAAGTTTTTTTTTTCTAAACCGAATTTATTCGAGCTCAAACACTTTAAACATGCGGCTGAGAGAAGTACTGATCATACTTTTCTGTATATCTCGTACTGATCATACTCTCACGGTCTCGTAAACGATGCATCGTAGCAGTTCATCGTTGGCTCTAGTTCTAAAGAAGTTGTTACGCCGGTTTGGAAGTAAGACAGCCTGCTAAACCTCAATTAAAACCATATGTAAATCACTTCTGCTTATAAACAGATTTAATCTGCCTAGTGATCGAGAACATTAATGTTCTCATTATTTCTCAATTTTATCTAAGCGAGTTTATAGAGAAGTTGCATTTTTTTATCACTTAAGCGTCTTTACGGCACGAACATGGATCTGAATAATTTTTTAGAAACTTTAGAAGTTCTTTGTTTTAGAATCTTATTTTAATCTAATTTTCTATTTTTGTTAAGATATTGAGTCTTGTTTCACATTTTGCTTCTAATATAGCAAATCCAGTTTCATGCAACTACACTATTGATTAAACTGCTCACGCGTTTCGTTTTAAATCTTAACATTATTGTTATGGCTACCTAAAATGCATGGTCACAATTTTTCGAGACAATTCAAAGAGGAAAATCTGTTTCTGATTTTGCAATCTTAAAGTCACGAATATTAAAAAATTTTCCTTTTCTTGTTCGCCAGAAACATGATAAAAAGTATGAAAAATTTTATATTATTAAAAATAGCTTTTGTTATCAGTTTAAATATAATCATCAAGCTTTCGAATACATTATTGGTACTTAGGAAGCAAAATATTATAAAGATATTACCGTCTTCTTTACCTTTTTTTGTTGATGGAAATCATACACTTACTTACCCTACACTTCTTCTAGAGTATCTTTTTCTACATGTTGTGAGGGTGAGATGTTTTCAGTGCGGTTGTTGATTTCATACAGGAAATTTCATTTCTTCAATCGGAAATGAATAACTGTATACTATGTACCTGCCTAGGTATTACATAACATGTTTGTAACATATTTATATTAAACAATTTTAGCTTTTTTTTTATTATGGGGATGTAGATAAAAATCAAGAATTTTGTTGATTAATCCTGTGCATTGTTGTGCATCAGAAAAAAAAATTAAAAACTAGTTTTATTCAAGAATTAGGGACACAAAGTAGCCTTTGTCACCCCGGGATAGCGTAGTTTTCCAACCGAGAAAAAATTTTTCAAAGAAATCCAGTCAATAATAATAATAATAATAAAAAAGCTTCTAAGTTTCAAGCTTCTAGCTTTAAAAATGACGTAATTTCCTTGTATACTTTCATCCCTTATTTCTACCACTTACAGACCATTTTTCGCATTAAAGTAGTCTATGTCCATTCTCAGGCTCTAGACTATCTCTTAACCAAATTTCATTTCAATCGGTTCAGTAGTTTAAACATGATTGGTTAACACGCAGACAGACAAGGTAACTCTCGAATTTATAATAATGGTAAGGATTTTAATAAGTCAGAGGAACAATGCATGCAATATATTCTAATATATGGGCCATTGAAGAATTTTTACTCATTTTTAGTTCATTTCTCGTTCTTAATAAAAATAATTTGCTACGTTCTACTAGAATTTAATGCATACCAAAATCTAAATGATACAATCTCGAAGAAATCTTCAAGATTTTTTTATGCAAGTAAAAAAAAAACAGAGTTCAGCCAAACATGGACAAGGCACTATTACAGTTTGAAATTCTGAAACAAACAATAGTATTTTTATACGATTACCATTTTAAGGTAACAGTCGTAAAAGGCAATACTAAATATTCGTATAGAAAACATAACCATGTAACCTCATATGCAGTGATATTAAAATGTTTTTTCCGATTTATTTTTTTCGTTTCATGTGGAGATTTTTTTTTATATATCTAAATGTAAATTTTCAAATGTTATCCTGAAAACATATCTAAGATTTAAATTTCATAACATTTATACTACATTTATATAACATATAAAATATTAATACCTCGTTACATGTTGACTAGTTTTGTAAGTTATAAATTTAGATTTCAATCATACAAATAAAAAACAAAAGCTTTTGATGATTCAATTTGTACAAAATCAAGTTGACAATTTAATTTAAAATACTTTTCAAATGAACTGACAGTCTATGTTTATAAAAAAATATTTTTTTAAACTTTGATTCAGAATTTTATATCTAAAATTAAAAGACAATAAAAGGTGATTTTAATGGCAAATTTATGTTTCAAAACACTAAAAAAAAAAAAGTTTAAAAAAGAAGGAGTAATACTGTCTTACAGTAGCGTAATATAATGGATATAAAAGCTAATAAACAGCAAATCTCGACTGAAAACAAAAAGCACTTTAATTTTTCAATCAATTCCCTATACATTATATTTTGGTTTCATAATACTATTGGATTTTAAATATGTATTTTATAACAAAAAAATAATTAATGGAAAATTATTGAACTTTTTAAATGCTATATTTATAATAATGAATGCCTGATCCACATGTATCGCGTTGCAATTATGTGTACCCTGTTTTGTTTTGTAGTGCCTACCTATGAGTATGTAAGATCACATACTATGTAATCAAATATATGATTTTATTAGTGTGGCTTTTAACTTTAGTTTCTGTCATACTTAAAAAGTGCATTTAAATGTTTAAAAATTAAATCCGGTCACACGTTGCTGTGACAATCTTACCTCAGTTTTATTGTGATTGCCAATAAGAAATATATTGGAATAAAAGATCATTTATTGAAATTAAAAATTCATTGATAACATTAAAAAATAAAAATAGAGTGTTTATGAAATTAAATTATTGTCCTGTAAACTTGTTCCAATGTATATATTTTTTTTAACTGGATTCCGTTTAAAACAAAATTTTTTAAACTCTTATTTTCTAAGGGTATTTTCCACTGTGCCCAGATGAATGACCCCAATTATCCTAATTCTTCTGCTATTCTTATCTGTTTAAAATCTTGGATAGCATCTAACTTACAAGAAAATCAATTTAATTTCGAGATGAAAAACATGTTTAAATAATTGATTTTCTTTTTTTAAACATAACATAAAGGGATTCTATGTTTAATGTGAAATAGGCATGTTGGCAAAAATTTATTGAACATTAATATCTATATTTATTCATATAAAGAAAACATTGTTAATGTAAAAGTTGATAAAATTTTGTCTTCTATACTGTACTTCATACCGTATTTTTTATAAAACATCACTTTTTCGTTTATTTTTCAGGTGTTTTTCTCATGAGATACGGACGGGACTTAATCCTTTAAAAGGCCTTGTTTGAATAACTAAAGCTGTGACAGATGAATGCATTTACAGGTTAGTAAAGTTTAAACAAATATTAACTATAATATTTATTTGTGTTTAATGGATTTTTGATAAAATATTTTGTTTTTTTCAACTTTTAATTCAAATTTTTATTAAAAAAATTATAAAATAGGAGATATTATAATTGATTTTAAAAAAATTTTAGTTTTTGTTTCAAAAAACTTTGGTATTCTAAAAAATACAACATTAAAAAATCAGCCACATCAGCTAGTTTTATTTTCAAATGAGGAACGAAACTATGAAAGAAAGAAGTTTGATTCTTAGAAAAGACTCCAAATTTAAGAATTATTTTTTCAACCTTGATAATATTATAGCGGCTTAAAATTAGAATGTCAAATTTCATGGTTAAGATTTGCTTCAAAACTTGTTGATTCCAAAGCACGCAAAACTAATTATCAGTAAAAAATCCATAAAAATAATTCTAGAATTTCCGCTTGGACAATCGTTTTAAGCTAAATATAAATTTTTTTCGGCCTGTTTCTTAAGCTGTGTAGATGTCCTCAAGTGAAGTCTAACGTAAATTTATTTTTCTTTGAAAATGTTTTTTCGTTTTGTAATAGAGAAAACTGAAATAAATTATCTTAAAAAAATTAAAATATAGTGACTTTAAGAAATAATTTTTGTTTATATGGAAAACGAAAATTTGGCACTAAAAGGAAATAAAGTTGTTTTAAATAAAAACAAATCAAAATGAGAATGAATGAATGCTCTTGTAGAATTATTTGCAAAATGTATTTTTGCACAAGAAATGTTTTTTGTTCATGAAAAATAATTTTTTTAACAGGATTTTATGATATGTTTATCTTTTCACCCACATCATATATTTCCTTTTTGATTATTACTTTCATATATTGTTGAATTTTATAATAAAAGATCTTAAATTTCTTTCTTAGATTACGACTTATAGGATTATGGCACCATTATTAAAATATTCACTATATTTATAAACAAAAACATACTTAAATGATTTGAATTGAAATTGATTCGTGGCATTTCTCTTTGAAAATTTATTCAGGCTCCTTAACAAGTAATTTTACGAACAAACTATATCAGCGTAGCCCGAAACTATACTGATTAATATATTTTAATAACTTTTAGTTAGCATTACGATTTTCTTAACGTGTATGTTTCATATGCCGATGGACGCTTTTTAATATAAAATATCTTTAAGGATAAGTTAAGGAAGGCTCCTCGGCAGCAATAGAAAAAAACTTTGTAGATAATGATCCGAATATTTAGTAGGTTATAGTTAACGAAACACATTATTATAAAAAAAAACTGGGTACCTTGCCGATCAATTAACAATAGCTTAAGTGATCGACAACGTACCCAACTTTTCGTTAAATGTAATAATTTGTTTCGTTAAATAACACATACTAAAAATTTGGATCATTATATTAAAATTTATATTTTCTATTTATATTATCATATTAAACACATATCATAGTGACTATGAATTTTACTTTGCTCTTCTTTAAATTGAAAATTTTCTCACATTTTAACAATAACTAATTTTATACAGTATCGCTTTCTTGTGCTTCATCAAATACAGAATCTTTTCAAACATTTTGATTGGATTTTGGTTAGAAATAAAAAATAAAAATATTTATAAGATGATTTTATTAAAACCACTATGAGAATCGGATCTGAATCTGTACCCAGAACATATGTTTAATACAAAATATTTTAGATTTTTATCGACCACTAAGTTTAAATTACGCAAATTTAAATAATAACTTAACAATAATTTTGTTGCCATGTGTTAGCAAATACTTCTTTAGTTATTTACAAAATCTGGGAAAAAAATTGGGTGCTGTAGAAAATGTTTGTAAACATTTTTTTTTTAATTCTACTCTGTTTAAAGCGAAGAAACATTCATTGTTTATAAAATTTGTTTTCAATTCCAAATTAGTTCTGCCCATGAAACCACTATGAGAACTAGATCATTTTCTTAAACCTCCGTTTTATTAAATATTTCAAATTAATTCAATTCAACCACTACAGTAAATTAGCGTATTGAACTAAAAAACCGTTATCAAAAAACAGAAAAAAAAACACACCAGATAAAATTGACCAAAAAAACAACTCAAATTAAATTAATTTATTTTTTCCAATAACAAATTTAAACCATTCAATGAACTGTTTAATTTAACCTAAATAATATTTATAAAACATGAATACAAAACAGAATAATAATAATACATTATATATTATGCATATTATAGATTATATTTGAATTCTATAAAACCACAAATACAAAACCAATAATACGGTTAGACCGTATAATATTAACTTATTGTAATTTGGTAGATCAACTCTTTTGTTTTTAGTTACGTCATTCAGTATTTGAATCTTCACATTTGATATGTATAAGTTTTAAGTTTGTATAAAATAATATTTATGTTCAGTTTATATTTGTTTATTGTTTGATAAAATGAAACTTGTTGAAAAATCAAATGAACACTGGAAGGTATGATCACAGTAGAACAATGATAATTCTCTAATGCTATTTGGAAGATCAAAAATTATTCTTTATTATGATATTATTCGACTTGAGGATTTGCTGAAATAGATTTTAATCACATTGGGATATGTTATATGTTTTTAGTTATTAACATTCAAATTTTCAAACACTCAAAGATTCAAATACGATATAAGGTGTGGTACGACAAGATAATATTTTACAAGTTTTTTCTGGATCTAATTCTGTCAGCTGGATCTGTCAGCTGAAAATAATATTTTGTCTCAGTTGATCCAATATTCTTTAATTCTGATTTAATCAAAACGAATTGAACTGAAAAATTTCATCAGTCAAATTAAAAATATACGAAAAAAAGCCTCAGTTAATGATAATCATCTGGGATATGCTGTGTCAACTTTTAAGAAATAATATAATGGATAATTCAATGCCAGGGATGATTGATTGATTACCCTAGGCTAATTCACGTTTGTATCAAATTGAAAAATTAGACCCTATACAGATTTTCGAATATCATTTTGGAAAATGTTCATATTTTAATGTTCTATGAAATAATAATTTCGGATTTTTTAAATAAAAATTAGCCGTATATTGAAAATTGGAAATGATACTGTTATTGTTATAAGTAGACATGCTGATATCTAGCTTAAGGTCAACTTAATCTTAAAAGCCTTTATTATAGCTCCCGCTGCGTTGCAGTTCCTTTTTAATGCATGAAAACAGGAAAAGTAATAATAATAACCATCTGACCGTACATTTACAACCAGAAAATTCGATTAGCGTCATGAAATCAAGAGAATCATCTACTATGGTTTAAAGAAACTCTTCCTTGAAACAGTGATAACAAGGCATGTCTGATTGGACAGTTAATATAGGATAAACTCCATACAAATTTATAATATAATAGTAAATGAATCAATAAACTAATATCAAATTATTCAGTTTTCTAATTTACGTTCATGATATATATCCATTACTTGGTTTATTCATATGTGGTAAAATAGTATAACACTCGCTAGTAATATTTTATTGAGTCTATTTTGCATTATTGTTTTTGTGGTTCAGTTTTGTGTTAATTTTGTATCGATTCAATCGCTTACACAATGCTTTAGAAACAATTGTTCTCAGTAAAGGGATTTTGTTCATTTTTTATGAACTTAAAAATCAACAAGTTAAGAAGTTAAAAGTGCTACTTCTTAGACATATTTTTAAACTAATAGCACCTCTACTCTTATGGATGTTATGGATATAAATTTTCGGATACAGTTTGAATATGGATATTGAAAGAATATTATACGATTTCATTTACGATTACGGTAGTTTAATTATTCCGGATAATTCGTTAGTTTCGGATAGTTTCCGCTACGGATAATAGATTTATTAGGAATTGTGTGAAAATAAAATATAAATAGGTTATGATTTGAATGTATTTCTGGGTCTTCATTTAGAACTAAAATCAGCAATTGAAACATACAATGCAATGATCACACAAAGATTGTGTGTCAGGTCAGCTGGATCCTAACGAAATTATCCAAAAACTTTAGTTTGAGTTCTATTACGGTTATATTTTATATTCTGATAAATATCGGTACATCTTGTTGTATATTAATATGTGCATATAAATGTTTTATATAATTTTAAAAAGATATAATAGATTCAAACTGTCGAAATTTTTTTCACTTACATAATATTGTAGGCCAATCAAAATAATACTAAAATTAAGCATTTAATCCTTGAAAATTCATGGATACAAGAAAGGGATGAGGTAATACAGTTTGTATTCATGATAAATACTCGTTATAAGAAAAAAAATCTTCGGAAATTGCTTTAAAGCTCATATTGTATATTTTGATTATAAATGCCGCCGTGTTCCATATTAATATATATAATCAGTGTAATTAACTGTAATCTTACAAGTAGCTCCAATAAAGCGTGGACCTCACTCACGATTAAACCCCATCAACAGAAAGAGTTAATTATAATTACAATTTTTGATTTGTTATTACGAATTCCTTTATTGTGTTACAATGGTTCGATTTGGTTTAAAAACTATAAAAACAATTTCTTGAATATAATCGTACCTAAAAAATTTTATAAAAATTTGAGAACGTGTTCAAAAACTACCCAGACAAACGAAGTGAAACATCGTCTACCATAGGCCTCACTACGTTCGGTCAATTACTGTTCGTCAAATTTTCATAGAACAGCCTTTGATATGATTGTTGTAAACTGATTGTATTATACGCCAGAATATAGAAAATATCAACGAACCACCGTTAGTAATATAGGTTTCAAAAGCATATGTAGGCGAGTCAACTGCTAGCGTTCGAAAAATAAACATAAAATCTATCGTATTTTATTTTTTAAAGTCGACATATATTGAATAGTCCATCCAGAGAATATTAATTTTAGTCCAAAATTTAATTCGTTAAAGAATATTGAAAGCATTTACAAAATTCAGATGTTCGTAGAAACACCCACCTGATCTATTTCCGCCTGCGCGTCTGTTTGCCCACCTGTCTGTCTGTCCTCTCGTCTGTTTGTCCATCAAGATCGTCAAAACAAATCGTCAAAAATGAAAAGATAAAGCAACCTCAATTTTGGAGTTTTTCACAATTTTAACTCAAATTTGACTAATACACACATATAGGTAGTAACAATACAAATTATTAAACATGAATATATATAAATATAACAGTATAGACTGAATATTTATAGTATTTTATGAATGCTAATTAAAAATAGTTCAAACAATGAAACTCAATCATATGTCGAGTATCTAAACAGTTAAGTTTGTTAGTTGTTATCTTCACTTGTTATTTTCTGTTTTTTTTTTGTTTTTTAAGTTAATGCTCCAAATAAGCTCGTCTATGTTAATGTAGTTTTAGCTTAGGTTATATATTATCAAATCTATATGCACATGTTTGTTTACTAGTGGCTAGTCACATAGGTATATAACTGTATATATAATTCAGATTTGGAATATATTTACGGTTAACGACTATTGTACATTGGTTTTGTGAAAGAATCATTTTTATTTTGGATATATTGGCTAATTTAATTAATAGCATATTTGAAAAACAATAAGGAGTTTGGTGTAAGATATATATTTTGACTATTGTTATTAATTTATATGAGCAGAATTTAAAAATTTTAAGTCAAGAATTTAAGTTATTTCAGTAATTTAATATATGTAAATAAATCTAATTGAATTAATCAAGAAAATTAGTCTATTTCATATAATTACTTTTACAAGTAAGGATAAAAACTAACTTAGTCGTTATAATTCTCCGGGGAGATGTTACTCGTTGCTTATTTGATGACGGTATTTATATACGAATATGATTCACTTCATAAGAATTTAAACAGCTAACGTTAAAATATTTCAAACAAAAAATGTCAAAGGGTATCCATTTTGCTCATTTACGAAATTACCTCAATGATTAGATCCAGACAACGCTGTCAAACACTAGCATATTCCATATATATTGAAAAATGCTTTGATATTCAATAAAGAAAGTTTAATTAAGTGCAAATGGTATACCAATATAAATAAACACATAAGTAGAGAACAAATTCAGTTGTTATATTAAAGTCCTACAAACATTTTATTGTTTCGATGTTGACTTAAACATCGAAACTACTGCGGTTCTATGTTGACTTAAACATCGAAATTTATAAGATACGAAAATATTTAAAGGAATATCTGGCAATTTATTGAATAAAATAACAGCAATTTCGAATTAACACAACACAAACCTTATTTACATGACATTAACGAAAGATAACAAATATTAAAATTAAATAAATTATTTAGCACCCGCCAGTTCATATCCAAAAAAAATGTATGATGATATTTTTACCCTGTGCATAATGAGAAGAAGTTATGATGATCAAACACCTAAACCTTCATGTATAGGTGACTATACTTATGAATAATTAATTATACAATTTAGGATGGTGATCAAACAACTGCCATAGCTCCATAAAACAACTTTTAGTAAGGAAACTTTTCCATAAATTTTATTTCTGCGTCATTATATAATTTCCCAATAGAAGCTAGAGCTTTCAAGTCACATAATTGTAGTTCTATAAAACATTTTCAGTAAACATTATATATACAATTTATGTATACAGGCCAAATTTATGAGAAGCTAATGACTATCTACCTGCATACAATTTTAATAATAATATGATATAAGCACGTCTAACATACTAGCTTTAAACCAGGTATTTAGTATATAAACAAAGCTGTGCTTATAATCTACTTTATATATTGTAATTTGTATTTTTACTGGATAAATCTGGAACAAGATGCAATATCTATTTTCTTATACCATCATTATTTCGACCTTTATAGAGAACTATCCAAATTACAGTGATTTTTAAGACGTGATTGCTTGAAAAAACTTCTAAAATCGACCAATTTAATTTTAAATAAGTAAAACCAGTGCAAAATCCATCAGAGGCAAATGCTTTGAAAAAATTAATTATTATTTAATATAAAGTTTCTCTCTTCAGCAAATGTCAAAAAAGTAAATGTGGTAAAAACTTTTATCACATTATTATAAGCATACCGGACCATTGGTTAAGTGAGTAAAGGCACTAATATCTTCACCAATTTGACTACTTAGACCGGAAATTGCGGATTCGAATTGAGGCAGCGTCAGTTGGTTCAATTATAATAATAGAAAAAGAGAGGCGGTTGATTGATTACACTGTCGTCATATGAACGAAGTAACAGACTCTACCAACAACATAATCACAATATAATTTTCACCTTGTGCTAAACGGCATCTGTGTCTTCAGATGATGGAGTGTTCTAAAAAGAGGGTATAGACGACAAATACACCTAGGTACAAGGGACGCGGTTGTGGTTCGCCTCTTAATATACTTTTAATATCAGTAAAGAAAAGTCTCAAAACGGCAAGAAATAAAATTCCTCTAGCCCAGGGACGTTTGTATTTACTACGAAATTTCTTGCGTATTTAAATAAGTCATTTTAAAAATTAACAGTGTTAATTGTTTAAATATTCTGAGTTTAAATTTTTAAGCGGTAATTACTTACATAAATAATGTAGCAAAATAATAAAGTTTGTGTTACAATTATTAAACATACATTAATTAGCTCAAATTAATTGTAAATTCCGTTGAATCTTTATAGTTTATGAAAAAGTATTCAAACAATATCTGTTATTGGTATTTTTTGTGTCGTCTCAAAACATTCAAATGTGGGTCATAGATCCGTGTGACCCAATTAATTGACTTTTGAAACAAGCTTTAAACATGCTTGTTGAGTTAAGTAAGTATAGTATAATTCAGAAAGAGGTAATGGAAATGGGACTGATTTCCCGAATTTGGAATTTTTATAGATTACAAGTTTTAACGTTACAAGTCTTTAGTGTGTGTAGTGATTTTTCATCTCGATTATCTCAATAACAAATAATGCTTTCATTCGACGCGTAATTACGTATCTTAAAACTGAATGACCGCAGGAAAATCAGTCTAGCCTTTTTTTGTTGCGGGTAAAAAATCTTAAACAATTTTTTTTCTCCTTATTGGGAATTTCTTCGTATGAACCTTACAGATCGCACAAATACCACTTGATATTTTTATGGAATTTTTTGAATATCTTAGAATATCTTAGAATATCTAGAAATTCTTTAACTATGTACTAATTTTTAATTTTCTGTTAAAAATGTATGAATTGATCACAAATCTTATCATTTCAGTGGTTGTATCTTAACTGAAATATAGATAGCTTTAAAGACATATTGAATGAACTAATCTATCTATTACTAATTCGTACATCTGGTCATGTTCATGTAATGTTCTGAACCCAAAATAATATGCTTATTTTAATATACTAACTCCCTAACTACATATTCAGTGCTGCATACAGCTAATGTGTTAAATCTATACTAGTTACACCTAACTAACCTATATGCATGTTACTGTTGCCATTATTGTCGTTAGATGATTATTATGGATGCACATCGGCAACGAATTGTACAATTTTTTTCAATAAATCCAAACCGACTAAAATTCGAAAATACTTTCTCAACATGAATCCAAGCGCTATGAAATGAAATATTATCAAAATCTTCAGTCAATTTTTTCAATTTATCTCCGAAATGCACAATGCTGAATTTAGACTTGTACTCTGTAGAATAGGAAAGATGCAATAATATAAATTTGCTATTTTATACATCAAGCTCTTAAAGATTGTTTTTCATCTCTCTCTTGCAAAAAATGTATTTATGGGTGATTCTACGATAAGCGTGGATTTTCTATGGAAAAATCGCACAACAGATTTTTTGAATAATAATGTAATTTATAGAACATTTTTATTCACAATCAACTCATTTGTATATACTAACATTATTGGCCTTAAATTTTGAAGGAAAGTGTATATATGTGTTACATAGACATCGATAGAACCTTTTACCGTAGAATGACATTTATGTGTAATTACTATGTAAATGAACAATTATGGTGTCATTTATAGAAGTCTCCTTCTTTGTGTTATTAAGAATTTGGAACGACCATATTTTAGCAAGAATATAAAAATTTGTTTGTCACTGTTATAAAATTTGAATAGATTTCCTATTAAGTTTCGGTTGGTATAAAATTTTGCAATTCGTCATCAAAATCTGGATTTAAAATTTTGTTGGCGTATTCTAAAAGTTGACTTTAAGTTCGGTAATGATCAAAATGCGTCAAATAGGTCTGTCGCATGGATCCATGGCCGAATTTGTAAACCATATAAGAAAAAATGAAAAGTTTAAAATCAAGAAATATTTGTTTTTTAAAAACAAATAATTTTTGTAAACTGTTTCAACTCGCCACAATTTCATTTCAAATTCATCTAATTAAGAAAACTTAAAAACAAACAGACATAGCAAAATGAAATTTTGGTTGCAAGTGATCTCGTATATTTTAATATGCAGGTAAAAGCTTATTCTCTTACCATGAATACTCTATTTAAAAATAAGAACACGTAATCTGTTCATATAACATATTTCAGAGTACATATATTAATTTAAGTCTAAAGTTTGTTATACTCGACATATATAGAATATGTCAGAATATATTAATTTTGGTCTAAAGAGTGTTAAAATATTGAAACCACAAGCAAAATTTAATTACTCCATTTCCGCATACCCGTCTATCCGTTCACCTGTCATCAAGATAACTCTAAACTTTAACGAGATAAGAGCGAGTTAAAATTTTTGTTGGTGTATTCTAGGCCTAAAAAGTTAGATCAAGTTCAATGGATCCATGACCCAAATTTTTAAACAATTTGAGATATCAGATTTAAAATTCTAAAAACATTT
The DNA here is from genome assembly GCA_020423425.1 of Chrysopa pallens. Lineage (NCBI taxonomy): Eukaryota > Metazoa > Arthropoda > Insecta > Neuroptera > Chrysopidae > Chrysopa > Chrysopa pallens. Next base: position 117,923,226 of record CM035591.1, read on the forward strand.
GCAAAACACACAACTTTAGTTTGAAATATTTTTTCGTATAGTATTTAGATTTTTCGAATAAATTTTGATTTTTTGCATCAATTTCCTAGATCAAAAATATTTTGTATTTTATAAATACGTATTTCGACTACAAAGTAATCATCATGAGTATGAATTTTCTAGTCGTAATGATTCTCTGAATAGATATTACTCGTTTGCAATTTTGGTGATGGTTTATCATCAAATTAGCTAAATCGTACTGACTAGCTAAATTGATACTGATGGTGACTACTGAGTGGGAATTCGTATTTATAAAATTCAAAATTTATAATATTTTGTATTAATAACTATGTGCACTCCATATTATAATATTTTACGAACACCGATTATTAAAAATCGATACTCAACCATCGATACTCAACCAATATATCCAGTATCTAAGCAATTGACACACTTGTTGTTATCTTCACTTGTTTTTATTTCTGAAGTTCAAGTCAAAATTCATTTCAAGTCAGGTCATATTATTGAATTTCAGTGTGTAGATTAAGTAGGTAGGTACAATATACCCATGAACTTAAACAATCCAAACCAAAACCATCACATAATAACAAAACAACATAACTAGCACAGTACAGTACAGTACAGTACAGTACAGTACAGTACCTATCAACCTACCACCAAAAGCTTTATACATGTTTTCTGTGGTATATTAATCATACCACCAAAATAATAATCATAATAATCATAATAATAATACTACATATACAAAACACAACACAACACAACAATGGATATTTTGTATGGCGATATGGCTGCGTTTGTTTTGTTGTTATGTATTATAGTATTGTGGTCGTTTATTGTTGTGGGCGGCCACTGACCCATTGTGATTGTGTATATGTATATGTTTTACTCGAACCAACCACGAATATATAATATATATGTAAAACTTCTGGATTGTTGTGTATATGGTGACATGCTAAGAGTTATTTTTGGTTTGTTGTATAAAATGCAATATGGTTAATTATTCAAAAAATCCAAACAAAAGTTTATTTATTTTTGTTTCGGTGAGAGAATGTTTTGTTGTCGGCTATTTCAATAATGCAATTTTGAGCTAGTCTATTTGTAATTCATCTTGTTCTAATATACAACAAAAGATGGCAATCAGAAAACAATCAGAATGTACTGTTTGATTCAAGTCCAAAAAATCATAATTACATACATTTTTTAATATCCGAATTCATATTTAATAAACAGAAATTGAAGAAAACAAAGGATTTCTTTATTTTTTAATTTGGTAATAATGAATTCGGTTTTGGAAAAAAAATTATGTTATAATAATTGGAAAGATTAAAAATTATATTTATCTTCCTTTGGTTACAATTTGAAACTTTTATTTTACATTCAGAACGGAGCACACATCGAAGTATAACAATTTTACGACATACGATAATGTCTATGTTCAGACAGCATAGATGCCATCCACATGTGATGTCATCAACCATATAGATTAGCATATTTAGATGGCGTCATATGTGGATGCTCATCCATGATTGTCGAAACAAACACAGGTAATATTATTTATAAGAAAAACATGGAAACACTGAAATTATTTTACCATTATTACATATGTCAAGGCGCGTTTTTAGTTTTCCATATTTAAAGTGTTTATAATTAGTTTTATAAAAATCTGTCAAAGTTTTATGCACATTCTATAAATATTGGTCGTTATAAAGTTTTAAAATTCGTTAAAAAAATTTACAATTTTTTTTTTTTTTTAAAAAAAGGGCCAATTCAAATTTACTTAAAATATGAAAAATGCGATTTTTCAAAGATAAATACAATTAACAAAATTTATTAAAAATTACTTTAAAAAAATTATTGAAAGTCAAATGACATTTTTTTAATTTAGGTCAAATAAAAAAGTGGCCATTGTGATACAGATATACGCCTTCATAATTGACATTACTATGAGATTACTAAATTTATGGAAGCTCTTAAACTCCCGTAATTCAATATTCTAATTAATACATGTAATTGTACCTCGTGTGTAGCTTGCCTGGAAAATACGAAAATACAATCTGCCAATTTTCACTAAATGGTTGGAATCATTAAAAAATTCAGCAATAAATTCGATTACTTTACCGGTTTCATTTCATTTAACTGTCGCCTTTTCTACTGATTTTCAATGATTTCTACTGATTTTATTTTTAAGGAATATTAAATTTTTGATACCAAATACAGAAACCCCCAAAATGAAGCATATGGATGGCTTCTCTTGTTTTGTTTAGTTCGGGAATTTTTTTAAGACTACAATTTCTTCAAAAAGTCTAATATTTACGATATTGTTAAAGAAATGAATAATTCTGAAGTTCCTTTTACACGTGTGATTTCCGATATAGGTCAAATCTAACTTGAATCTAACTTTTACAGCTACGCTGCCAATAATAATAAAGAAATTAATATCAAAATAGACATAATCAAAATTAAACTGAAAAGTAGTAGTAATTTCAGTAATTGATGGTAAGAGAATAAAATAGAATCTTGCATAATAAATAAATTTCTAAAAATAAATACTATAGTATTATACATCGAATGTATATACTTTGAAAAATAAAAAAAATCGAGTAGTTTTGGTAGTGACAAAACATAAAATTTGACAAAAATTAACATTTATGTTATGTAGAATATTCTTCTAAATTCTGAATTTGTGTATTTAAACTCAAGACTACTGTGGTGTGACGTCATTTTGGTAAAAATTAATTGCAATCTGCCAGCTCAATAAAAAAAGTTATCTTAATTAGTTAAAAATATTTCATATTATTAGGTTATGTTTTGTTCGTCATGTGTTTATTATGCAAGTATTCCCAATATTGTATACCGGTAATACGTCACCAAAATGGCAGACAGCATTTTTATAGAAATATATATATATATATAATATTATATCATAAAAATACACATTTCAACTCTTTTCTTACACAAGCTATGTTATTACGATAAACTTGACAATTTTATAATATATGTGAAACGCCATCCCCAAGAATGTACTCTGTTATATAATTAAGTTCATAAATTATATGTATATGTGTATATATATGCACACGTTTTAATGGAGACACACGGTACTTGTATATAAGATAGTGTACCCAATGGAGTTTGTCGACCGACCGTCCGACCATAGAAATACCTTATTACAAACCACCACCTATACTTAGCCTAAATCATATATTAGACAACGACACGAGTGAAGTAAATTAGCATATTAATGTTAATATCCTTAGGTCATAATGGAACATCATATATACATATATACCATACAAACATGCATTACATGCTCAGTCATTTTATAGAAAACGTGTAATTAGTATATGTTTAATGTACTTAGAAGGGGAAATATCCAAGCATAATGCAATGGTCAAGTTAGCTATATAGAAAAATAGCAGGTTATTACTTTAATTCAAGATTTAACATACGAAACATTTTTAGCTGAATACTTCACGATATAATAAGATCTTTATAAACTGAAAGAAAGCCTTTAAAACGTAATATTTGACGATTAGAAAAGTGTGATATGGAAAAAAAATGCAACAGAAGCCTTTAAAAATGGTAAAAATTAAAAAAATAATTCACATTAATTTTAAAATTATGTGAAAAAAGTGTAAATCCAAAGTTTTAGATCTTTTTATTACCTACAACTTTTCCATGTGACTTAGTTTTGCTGGAAGTAATTGATAAACCGTGTTTTATCGTTAAAAACTACTCTTTCTCTTCCACTTCCCGACCTCAGATCACCCGTAAATAATTTTTCCTTTCATTTTTGTAATATTCTCTTCTGATTACAATCGGTTGCATCCTACTAAATTTTATTTTGGCTTTATAATTGTCGACCCTGGTCTATAAATAGAATACAAAATAAATTTGGGAAATGGTTTTTCCAAATTTATAAAATAAAATTACCGAATGGAAATTTTACATAAATGTATATATAATAGCTGGCTGAACGTTTTTGAAAGAAAAAAAAATTTGGTGTCGTTCTAAAAATATAAGAAAATGGTATAAAATTTAGTAAAAATTCTGAAATATTTAAATTATCTGGTGAAGTAAAATCGACCAGGGTTACAAATATATCTTATCTAAACCGTAGTTGTTCTGCTTGTGGTAAAAAAACCCATAATGTGTGTACTGTTTGTAAAGTTAACCTGTACACTACTACACTACTCATAAATGCGTATACACATATACTGTAAAACTTGTATATTTTTCACGTATTTATGAACTTTCAGTTACTATATCTTAATAACAAAACGGTGAATAATTTATAAATAATTAATTTTCTATTAGTTTATCCAAAGTTTATGACTGTTAGTTTTTTTATTATCATCGCGAACTAAACGCATCCTCGTCATTATAAGTCATCCGAACTTATAATGACTCGAATTTACGACGGTCAATCGATTATAATGGTATTTGTATCACAATAGCCTTAATGAGTGGACAAATATTTAGAATTTTCTGCCGCTTTAGCAGTAATACATTAAAGTTATAATTTAACAAATTTCACATTAACATATAATTTTTAATGGTTTTAAAAGATTTTATTGACCGATTTTTTTAAATTCTCAACACAAAAATATATTTCATTTTTTTCAAAATATGGTGGAAACGCCGTGCGTAAAGGTAGCAAAATTTACCATAATTTATTTTCGTATTACATTATGGATCAATATTGCATTGGCATCCGATTGTATACACGAGTGCAATCTTTATCAGCACAATCGAACACTTGAATCAAATAGAAAATAAAACAAAAATAACCTATTTTGTAATGTTTTAATGATTATTATTATTTTTTGTAAGTTAATTGCGTATTTGTCAGTTTAGATTTTTTCCGGGGGTTGAATTTTGGAAGTTTCACCATTTCATAATAGTTTACACTTTAAATAGGTATAAATATTTATCAAAGATATATTTATATATTTTTATTTTATGAAAGGAAATAAAATAAGATTATAAAAAACTTAGTAAAATAAATTAGTAAATAATTTCAATAAATCGATATGTAGAAAATATAATTGAATTTTTAAATTATTATTAAAGAAAATCACATCAACATTAGTGAAAGTAAATAAGTTAAAACTAATATACTAAAATCTAAAATTACATGCCTTATTTTGCAATAAATATTGTTCATATAGGTACATTATACATTATTAGATTGAACAGCGGTGATCTGTTTATTATTACCACGAGTATTAAACTGACTTGGTAAATAGTTAAGGTATTTACATAAATGTCTGTTTGTATCAATAAACAAAGATTGAAGTCAACAATGTTAAGCATATATATAAGGATATTCTAAATTTTTATTATTGTGTAATTATAAAATTTATTAAAATTTACTGTCATTTTTTTGAAATTTCTAGAAAATTTAAATTTCGTTTTTGTCAGTCTGTCGGTTTGTGGTACTCATAGCTCTACAACTAATAAACAATTGATTGTAAATTTGTGGTAAGCAATAGAGGATATGTTCAGGATAGTCTCATTTCTGAAACGTATCATCTACCATTCCTGACGACGTTCGTCTAGAACGTCAGAAACATTACTAGAATAATTAGTTATTAAATATAAACCCAAAATTGTTACATAATACTTGTGAATTTCAAACATTATTGTATTACAATTTATATATAAATATGGTACCATTCAAAGGACATTCTCATTACGTTTATGTCCTAATAATGTAACTATATAATAGACGTTATGGTCGTAATAGTTGTTTTAACTTGTTTAACGATATATATGGTTGACAATTACTTAAACTGTTTTGTTTGAAAATAATTGTTTTGAATATATAAATTTGTACATGCCATGTTACTTTATTGTACAATATACAAAACTCACAATATACTACAGTGTATGTATACCATGTCTTATTTAATACTTATCGATAATAATAGTAAATGAAATTGATTTTAATTATTATCGTGACCTTAATATTGCACACAATCATCAATTAAAATAGTTTTTGTTTTCAATTTTTATGATTATTGATTAAATTGTTATTGTACTTATGTGTTTATTAAATAAAAAATATAGTTTTTTGTGAAATGTAATTGATTTTAAATTCGTTGCAGGTGTTTATGATTTATTTAAAATTAATTACATCTACGTACGCGAGTTCCTTGAAATTCAAAAACAGAAAACTAGATATATTTTTAACTTCCTAATGTTCGTGTTTATTCGTCTCAAGCTTCGGAGTCAAATCACTATCGACAACTTCGACCTTATTGCGAAGTACTTAGCTACACCACCAACTCCAACTTTTTAACCACTCCGAAAACGAACCTCACCCTCCAAACTGCTCAATAATATCCAAAAACGTCACAGAAGCCACAATTAATATACCGCTAGCAAAAGCTTGTGATTTATTGAACGTAAATTACAATAAAAAAATGTATATATATATATATATATATATATATATATATATATATATATATATATATATATATATATATATATATATATATATAACCAAAACTATATATAAATTTTATCTAATAACAAACAAAAATTCATATAGGAACGAAATAAATTCAGTCTATAGATAACTTCAACTGAATGTCATATTGCTGGTTAAATTACTTATGTTGCTTGAATTCGGATACCAAAATTCTTTTTATATAATTTAATATTTTATTTCACAAATCAAATTATGATAATCAAAATTTTATCAGTGAAAATTTGGACTACGATTATTTTCAATAGTCAATTTAATGTTCATGAAGGACATAAAAAAACTTGTATGAACGTAAATGCACAATACGATAAATCTTTGATTCTACATTTACACAGGTATTTCAAGTTTAATATTCCTGTGTTCATCTAGATGTTTTGATATAGTGATCAAAATCTACATTGTATCACAGGTTTCTATACATTAATGAGTAATAACTGTAAATATACTGGTTAAACCAAAACGTGTCACTAGTGAGACGAGAAATATTAAATTGAATTATTTTGCGATACTTAACATATTTACCCCAAAAGTGATTAATTCATCTAATTTGATATTATTTTATGCATAGCTTAACACAAGGTTTATTTGAAATTTAATTTTTTATCAATTATTCCAAGAATCTGTGGGTAGTGTTAATAAATAGGATATCTCATAGTCATTTGTAATAGCAACTAGCTTTTTTACAATAACCTGAAGTAATGAAATTTTTGGCAAAACTCCTTTTGATTCAAAAAGAAAATTAGAAGCTATCCTTTAAAATTTAACCTTGAATTTTAATAGAAGTTAGTGTTATGCTGTTTTTTCTAAAATATTTTATTCCAAGAAATTTTATTTTACACGTACATAGAACTAGACTTATGTCAGAGTATAATTCTTCTAGTCTAAAGTTTTTATCACTAGAATATATTGAGCCCAGAAATCAAAATTTTGGTATTGGTGTTTATAGAATCAGCTAATTAGTTCTGCATATACGTCCGTCGACCCGTCTACCTGTCATCAAGATAACTCAAAACAAAAATATATAGCGAGTTGGAATTTTGGTAAAATATTTTTTTACATAAAAATTCAGTTAAAGTTCTTGAATGAGCCAAATTGTTCCATTAAAAACATGTTCAAACTTTTAAGCCAAAAAATATTGAACAAAAATTTAAAAACAAATTACATTTGTGTTTTGAAAACAAATAACGTTTGTTTCTATCATTTATGAAATTTTATGGCGTTCAATAAGTGGCACAATCTACGTCTTAATGCCTCCTTAAAATATTCATTTTGAAGATAATTCTGACGTCCAAATCATAAATAAGAATTATTTAGGAATTCATCCAGAAGTCATATCTATGCGATTTTTCTATTGTTTACAATTATTGACCATTAAAAATGCAAAAGAGACCCCACTGACGTAACGTAATTACTGATATCAACCGAACAACAAAGTTTAGCAACATAATACACAGTTAGTACTTGGATGGGTGACCGCATAGAATTGCTGTGTGCTGTTGTTGTATATAATATCCCCAATGTAGTCACTATGTGACCTAAAAAGAAAATAATACAAATACATAATTCTTCTATACAGATATAATATACTTATTAAGTATCAATAAGAAATATATCAAAATCATTTTTATAATTCGGACTCGTAATAGACTGCATACGTATATCAGACATAAAAATATGTCTGACAGTAAACGGAGTTGATAAACGTATTAAATTGAACATTTCAACACGGGTACTTCAATGCTAATATTCCTGTGTGCATCAAGATGTTTTGAACTGAAATCAAAAACTCTCAAATATCACAGGATTTGAATAAAATATAGAAAATCGGTCAATGTATATATACCAAAACCACTTCAACATGTCACCAGTGAGAAGAGTACAATTTTAATTAATTATTTTATTAAAATTTAAGCATTTATCCCAAAAATAATTACTTAATTTAATGTAATGTTATTTTATGCATTGTTTACCTGAATATTTATTTGACATTTAATTTTTTTATTTTTATTTTTTTTTTTCAATATTAAAAATCTTTAAGTAGTGCAAAGTTTTTTTTACTCTTACATGTTTTGTTTCAAGTGTAAAAATAATTTCATGGCTTAAAATTGACCTTGATATTCAAGGCCAATAAGAGGTCACTGTTATAATCATATTTTTTATTTGAATTGTTTCTTATAAACAAACTTCCAAATTTTTATTCCCAACATTTTTTACACATATACTATGTCAGAGTATATTAATTGTTATACTCGACATCATAAAAAAGATGACAGACTATATTAATTTTAGACTAAAGTTTGTAAGGCTAGAAATTATTGAAAGCACAAACAAAATTTTTGTATAGGTGTTCTTCTAGAATTATCTAATTATTCCATTTTAGTTTGTTCGTCCGTCCGTTCCCAAGTTACTTCAAAAATTAAAAGCAATGAACTTGAAATTTTGGTGACGTGTTCTAGATCTAAAGAGTATAAATTCGCATCGTTTTGTTCGAATGGGCAAATATAACCCAACTTTTAAACAATTAAAAATAGAAGACAATTTTAAAAGCTCTTAATTTGTTTTTCAACAAACAGCTTTTGTTTGAAACAGTTTTTCATAAAATGTTGAAATTCCCCACAATTCCAGTTCTATTTTATCTAATAAACAGATAAGTATAACACGTGTTATTATTATATATGATTTTATAACTGTATCGACTGCAGATTTGGCACACTTTACGAATAACCAAGATTTAAAATAGATCACACATTAATGCTGAGGCAAATGTCGAGTATCTAAACAATTAACATAGAATAATTAACATAGAAACATCACAATATAGTTTAATATTTCGATCCCTTTACAAATCACTGATTACTCAAATTAACCAAAGTTAAAACTAACAAATGATTGGGAATTTTGTGCGTACCGTATTTTATTATTGATCGCCATTACTTTGAAATTTTTGAATTGTATCGCTACCTAACCTCTCTTACGCAATAATTTAAATTCCTTAAGACTTTAATTAAATTTGGTTTATCTCAAATAAAAACCTTCAACTAAACGAAAAATACTATTAAATGTAGATTAGTAACAATAATTACTTTAAGATTGCAAAAATCGTCAACTTTCTTGATGCGTTTCCCTTATGTGTTCTCAAATTTCTAAAAAAACATTCTTGTACTATTAATGAAATATTAAATACAAATTTAATTACTTTTTGAAGTTTATTGATTGACTAAAGGAAATGAAGCAAATAAATTTATAATTATTAATTGCTTGCTTTTGAATTGTATTAATTATTTTTATCAGTTTAAATAACTTTAGTTTTACTAAGAGAGCCGAATATTGTCCCTTTATTTTGAGCTCAGTGTTACGCATAAAACATGTAATAATTTAGTTATTAATTTTTTAAATATCATGAACATTTTTGAGATGCTGATTCTACTACTGAGTTGGGAAATTCCTATTTTAATTTTTTGGATCCGATTTCAAAATTTTTATGTTTGCCGACGTTTTGGAACTTGCAAGAAGTTTTTTTCCGTGTTCGTTGGTCTGTTGACCAAAATTTTGGTCACAATAGTTCTTACTATCTACATCAACAAGCTTAGAAAATACTAGAGGCCTAATGTTCTACGATAGCTATAACCCATTTCTAGATGAAGATATAAATTGAAATGAACTTGATCAGGTGCTTCGAAAATAATAAATCGCCAGGTCCAGACTACATACCAGGCGAATATTATACAAACTTACCCGATAAAGGAAAAACATTTTTGCTTGCCATGCTAAACAAAAATTTTTAATAACGAACAATTACCAAGCGACTGTGGTACAATCACGAAAATTATGATCCTCAAAATAGGCAACAAAAATATTATTGACAACTTTAGCGGTATGGGTTGGATAAATTCGCTGACAAAAGCATTATCCAATATAATACAGAATAGATAAACAAAATTTTCAGAAGACTGTGAAATAATTCCAGAACGTATTCTCACTGAATGCGGTAATATAGCACCATATACGTCTACCAAAAAGGAAAATATTTGCAATCTTTGTGGACTTTACACCTTTTATAGGCTTTCGACTGAAATCAGTGGTAAAATGATTGGAATAATCAAAAGATACTATGAAAAGGCTAAAATATCTATAAGCAAAGGAGATCAGCAAACCAAAGACATCCAGCAAGGCAAGAGTATATTACTTTTTTTAATAGAAAATTTTATAAATGATAATTTACTATTTTGTAATTGATAAAGGTATAGAAATAAATTTTATAGAAATAAATAAAACTATAGAATCTTTGACTGACCGTGGTGTAGCCATAGATTTTTTGAGAAGAAACTTGACTCCTAGACTATATTAGTTTATTCTTCATGAACAGTATGAAATTGTTTAATCGAATTTTATTTATTAATCGAAAGTTAGTTAATGTAATTGTTCAATTACTTAAATGTACCAACATTTCTTTTTTTTTTTTATAAAACAAGTGAGTAGTTGTAAATTGATTAGTTCCTATATATTGAAAGTTCATCTACTTCTAATCATAATTAAATTATAAATATAAGAAACAAAAAAAAAACATACAAATATGTTTGTGAAAGTTTTAACATATTTTTTTAAATTATCATTTTTTAATCAAATCAAAAGTCACAAGTGAACAAAATAATACAGATCAACTGAACCTCTATATATAAATAAAAATTATTGATTTTAAATGAAATATTAAGGCAGGAAATATGAAATAAGTAGGTATATGAATGAAGTGTCATAACCTTTAATTGGTCATGTGAGGTGTCACCCCAAAGCTTTTATAAAAACTTTCTGAATTTAGAATTCTTTGCGATTTCTTTCTCTTTAGCTTCGTAAATTTGTTTGACCTTTATGATCTAGTAGCGGGCAGCGCTTGGGTGTGTGCGGTTGTGTCAGGAGAGCGCGTTATTTTGCGATGTGATATGTATATATAAGTCAGGTTTTGCGTGTTGTGAGATAAAAAAAATGCAATCGATAGTGCCTCTGAAAAACAATTTTTTATCGAAAATTTCGATTACGGTTGACATCTCAAATTCATTTCGTACAATATCTCAGAAAGACGTCGATTTTTTGGTGATTTTTTAGATATTATAATGTCATAAAAATTAAGAAATCAATTTCTTACTTCCATATTACTTCTTATCTCATGGAATACATATGTTATATAGTCAGTGAGGAAAATTGTACCCTAGTAAGATTATAAACACATTTAAATTGATGTTGTCGCTTAAGAAAAGGTATTTTCAACTTATACTTCGACGATATTCCGCAAAGTATGATTTTGATCAAAGAGAAATCCAAAAAATAGTTTTATCACTAAATTAGCAATGAAACAGCCACAGAATACCATTTAAAAACAAATATCTTTGACGACAATTTCAGAGAGATTTTAAGAAACCCGCAGAGTAATTCGATTAGTTAATTTATAATTACGATGATAGCCAGTTTTTAAACATTTCAAGGCAGGGACCTTGAATAAGAAGTATTCAGTTATCTACAATAAATGTTCTGCATTTAAAGTCTTTTAAATAAAACAATATTTTTGTGTTCAAAAATCTAAATTAATAAAAATAACAAATCGATTATGGATCTAAAAAAACAGTTATAATCTCTACATAGAAGTTAAACTAATTCATTTTTTAACTTACGTGAGTAAAAGGTTAATATTTGAAAATTATATGTATTAGGTTGTTTTTATATATATAATATATAACGATCATTTTAAAATAATTACAGTTTATCGACATTTATGCTAAATTTGTAAATGTGGATGAAAGTAAAAAAAAAAATATTTTAGAGCAAAGAGATTTTTAGGATAGATTTATTTTATTTTATTATTTTTTTTTTCAGAATAGAATTTTTTTCACAAATTTACATAATTAAATAAATTGTATAAAAAAATTATTTAATCTGACATTTTAAATCCGTGTATTTTCATAGCGTTTATATTTAGCTAATAATTCGATTATAAAGAGTGATTTTTAATTAAATTATGTCATCCTTAAAAATTCAAAACCTCTTTTATAAGAAAAAGGATGAGAAGGGTTCTAAGTTAATTGAAAGTGTTATATTTCTATCTATCTCTTATTAATCAGATTATACTCAGTATTTTTATAAAAATTATAAGCATATACTAAATTACGGCAATAGTTTTTTACGCTTATACTATAAAGGTGAAAAGGTTTATTTCAGTTATCCCGCTATACTCAAACTATAGATAAAAACCCAGCTGAAATTTTGAAAACATGCAATTAACACTTGGCTTATATGCAAATTTGTTCAATTTCTGTAGCATATTAGACATCGATCGTATCATTATGGACTGTTCATAAATATCAATTGATATTACGAAATTTAAATAATACGAAACTAGTACATTATGGCACAAAATATTAAAAGTTTCTTTGACACTTACCACACACTTTCTATTGTTATGCTGTAATTATTCAAAATGATGTTTGAAAAATAATACGATTAAATATTAGGTAGCACATGCTATAACATTCCCATATTGTAAAACGAATATGTATTCATTTTTGAAGTGAAAATTATGGCATTTTATACGATTCTTTAGTTATTAATTATTTTAGGTTTTAAAAATTGCAGCGCATAGTATGATAACATATCTTACCTTATATAGAATAGAAGAAGAAACAAGAACATACTTGATATATCGCAAAATAATTGTTTTTGTGCCTATAATACATTTAATTTTGGTTCACCACTCTATCCCGATAACAAGCTAAAAGGGATTTGGTAACTTGTAGGAATGTTGTGTAATATTTTCAATCAATTTTTAATATTTGGAATAGACAGAAAATTGTTATTAATCTTTTTTTTTTTGAGTATTCATGTCACTTGAGGCAATCGTCCAAAACATTGAAAAATCTTCAAAACATTCGTCAATATTTTGCATCTAGGGTATGTTCCAATCGTTCTTAAGAGGCAAATAAAAGAAATTATATGCGGTATCAATTTCGTTTCCTAGGTAAGAAAACAGAAATACATATACTTATTAAAATCGGTAAATAGTTTATTCAAGCCGCTCAAAAATGATGGAATGTATTTATATTTAATAGAAATCACCTGTATATATTTACTTCGATCGGCATTTGACCGCGACACACAATAAAAAAAAGTTACATTAAATGTGGCGCTTATGTTAAACAATCCACCTTACACAAAATAAACTCAATTCAAGGTCATAATATTGTTTTTTACCTGATTTTGGGTTTAATATAATAATTATATGTTTCTTTGATTTTTATATTAAATCACAATTAAATTGAACAAGATAAATATAATAAATATTATCACATAAATAATAATAATATTAATAATAATATAAATTTTAGTATGATTTATGTAAAATTTACTATAAAACTTTATGTAAAATTTACTACAATTTCTTTAGGAATTATTTCGTTAAAAAGTACTTAAAGTTAGTTTCCCGTACTTTTAGAAGTAGTAATCTTATGTTCAACTAAAATTAGCAAATTGAGTAGTAAATTAGTTGGAATATACTTATAAATTCTTATTCATCAAATATCGAATTTTAATTGAATTGATAAATATTGAATAAAAGTTAATATCTTTGTCTATGTTTGAGGATTCTTCAGCATATTAATTGCATTTTTACATTAATTAGTGGTTTAATTATCAAGCTTATAGCATAATGTTAAGGTGGGATAGACTCATTAATTTTAATCAACTTTTATTAACATTTTATTCCTCATTAAAAGAAACACCTACATTAATAGTTTTAAATATGGGGTTTACATTGTTTAAATTAAATTTAAAAACTAGTGAAGATAACAATTAACAGAGTTAACTGTTTACATATTAGAATCATGGTTTAGAACCAATATTCGAACTATTTTTAAACTTAAAACCAATATGTATTGTCATTATATATGTGTTTATAAGCTAAATGTGAGCTATAAATGTGCTTCATAGTAAAATCGTTCTTACGCAAATGAAAGTTGTTTTATGATTCAAAATTTGGGTTATGAATCTATTAGACTGATTTACTCGTTCAGGAACTTTTAAGTCCAGAATACACCACCAAAATTTGAACATATCATATTTTTTCACTCTTGAGGGCGGTTTGACGGACAGACAAGGTACTATTAAGATGATTTTATTTACAGTTTTACCAAAATTTTGTTTGTGCGGTCAATATTTGCTATTATTACAAACTTCAATAAAAAACTAATGAAAGCAAAACGCAAAAAGCACTAAAAAATCCAAACTAAACGAAACCCAATTAAATAAAAAATTTGCGTAAAATTTCGAAACGCAAAAAAAGTTTCAACTTTATTTACAAAAACGTAAACATAAAATACAAATAGAAGCTGCGCCTCCAAAAGCGGTTAAACAAATATTCATTTTTCATTTTTCAGTTCATCTGTACACAAAGAGATAGATATAAAATAATAACAACCCTCTTTATACGTCGGACCCAACTATTCGGGCAATTTTTCCGTAGTTTAAACAAGAAAATTTTTTGAAAATTATTAGTTTATTTGCATTTTCATGTATGAATGGTTGTAACTAAATTTATTCAGAGTTGAATTTATTAAAAATTTTATCGTTTATTTTTACAAAGCGTTCTTTCTTCAAATATTTCCAAATTAATTATTAATATTTTTTCCCAACGCTTGGAAAATTTCAAGGCTTAAGATAGGAAGTTCTCAATCTATCTGTATTATATTACATAATGTTTGCTTTCTTTCTTTTAATGTAGCAAGCAGGATTTTAATATTGACCCAGATTAGATCCAATTTATCTTTACATAATAATTTAAATAGGTTTCTCAATTTGTTATTTATCTAAAAAATACTCACGATAGTTTTTGTTTCTGTTTTAATTAATTACTTCTCAAGTAAGGATTATTTCATTATTCGACCTCAATTTATTTTATGAATGTCAACAGGATTTAAGAAAATAAATATGTAAACATTTTTTTTTCATAACTTTCAATTAATTTTGTGATATAAATGAGTTAAATTTCTAGTCTAATACGTTGGTAGAACTGATCAAAACAAATTTTTGGGGATTTAATATCATACAAAAAGCAAAGATTTAGGGGTACTAAAAAGTAACAAATTAAATGAAACTATTACAATCCTGAATCCAAAGTTGTTTTTTCATTCAATATAATGGTTTTACAACAAAGTACGCATACAGACAAAAAAAACATGTAAAATATTAATAAATATATAAAAAAAATTTTTTTATTATTATTGATGGAGAATTAAAATGAACAGTTTTTGAACATTTTTATTTATTTTTTTTTGGTTGTTTTGTGTTCAGTTCACAGACATTAATAAAAATTCTTTATGTCTATGAATGGATGGGTATGTGTTGTTTTTTATTTTATTTTTTTATTTGATATGTGCATGGGGCACTCCTATATTATATTTTTATGTCAATTTAAATTCAATGTTGTAGGCGTTATATTTTTATTTTTATATGTATTTTTTTTTTGTACTTTTTTGATGATGATTCTCTTCCGTGTGTGATGATTATTACAGTCTAATATTATGTTGTTTTTACCTCTATATATATGAATATATTCGAATATACAGAGGCGTCTGACGTTACTCATGTATTAAATCATACTCATGAACCATCCTGTATTTTCTTAATTACAGTTGCATCATAGTATAAATTAGTTTTCCATTATTAAATTAGTTTTCTCAAAAAATGTGAAAATATATGTAAAAACAACCAGGTATGTACGAGTTTACGAATTTAAAATGAAAATTAGTATTAAATATGTACATATTAATACATTTTGATGAAGCGTTTGGTGTATTTATTTGTCAAAATAAAATGCATTAATAGTATAATACATCACTGCATTGTATTAACCGTATTGTATCTGAAAAAATTATTTCGTAAATTTGGGAATCCATTCTAAAATAATTAAACTTTACGTGAACGCTGTGATTCTTTTAACAGCCTTAAATATCGCCAAAAAAAAAAAAAAATGTATATCTATTTTTAATCGTTCTAGTAAGGGGGATCAAGGTCTAAGAAAACCAAAAATAACACATATTTAATTATTGAATGGGTAGTGCTCGAGGCATTGCTTAAAATTTGTCATGAATATTCATCTCTAAAAGGAAGTTAATTTGAAATCAAAAGTTCAAACTACCATTATCTATACGTGATGCAAAAACGTTGTACCTCTTTTTACGAAAATTGGTAGGACGGAGGAGTAAAAATATTGGCATACTGAAGAATGCTAATATTGTTTTTTTTAATTATGCATAAAAATACATTAAACCAATAAAAAAACACATACAACGGCACACCCATATATAAGAGGTATATTACACACACTACCACACACGCATATATGCTCTTCTGTTTAATATACTGTTTGTTTAAAAGCACGCATATATGTTGTTTTGTTTAAAGTCAAGATTCACTTTTGAGTGATTATGGTCGAATTTATTATTATTATTACTAGTAAATAGGTGCGCAACATTAAAGTCACGTGCGCCTTTTTATCCGACCGTTGTAACGGGACTCTAGTAAGTACAACTAAATCAAAATGCAAAATTTTGACCTGTAAATTGCAAATACAATATGCTTACCTGGTGGTCAATATTCCAGACAAATAACTAGCCTAGAACATAACCATTTAATTTTTTTTTAGAATGTTTTGTCGATTTTAAGGTTTTTTTACAGAATTTAATAAAAACTACGTAAAAATCTTACTCATAAAAAGTTCTCTATTTTGAAAAAAAATCAGTCTGTCATATTTGCCACTGTTACGTGTAATTTCGTCCCACATACAGGTTTGAGGTTCTGGATTGTCTTCACTACGCGTATAACATAAATTCAATATGTGTTCGTTCAACTGTTTATTGAAATAAATGTGGTTTAAATGTTTGGTCGCGGAATCTGCACATAGAGGCTATGTGATGGTTCACATCAAATTTTTATTGTACATGGTGCTGTTTATTTATCAAGAGATTTTTATTTATTGCTTTGGATTATGATAATTTATTTATCAGATTAGAAGACAGTCTTAAAAATTTGCAAATTTTTTTATTTTTAAATTAAATTTTATATTTGAACGATCCACGTATTATAATTTCTTAATGATGTTGACATTTAGAAGATTTGAATCAAAAACAAGTTATAAAACCAATAATTTAAGAAAAACTAAAAAGTAATCTATAGCTCAGTTCATGAACTATAACAAACTTGATTCTAATTCTGAAAGCCATATTTAGACATTTCAAAATTTAAAAAAAATATAATTTTTAGAAAATCACTCTCTTAAAGAATCAATGTGAGTTATTTTAGTATCATAAGTGTGTAAAATGCCAAATGTCTCAATTTTCCAAAACTAGCTATAACTTCAAGTAGTTGGGTCATACAAACAAAATTTTAAGAGATCGATCAAATTTAGAATATGGGTAATTAAATGCATAATACACTTACCGCTCAAGTTTAAAGACGATTTACCATATCCAACGTGAGATAATTGAAATTAAAAAATGCATATTTTTTACACGTAGTATGGGAGAAGTGTGAGAAAATGTCAGATATGTTTATTTTTGTCTTAGAGAGAATTTTACCGTTTTGATGAAAAATTAGTGTTTGTAAGAAAAATATGTACTGGATAACTAAAAGAATGCGATGAACGTAGAATGTAGATACCAAGCTAATTCTTCTGCCTCTTGGCTGTCGAGAAAAAGAACTACCTGAACAAATAATATACATTACTGGAATATATTTTTCAACATTTTTCAACACACTTTTGTCATATATGTTACTTTAATTTCTGTATTATTTATAATCGCAAGATGATTTGACAATTTTCATAAAAATTGGTAATACGTAGACAAGAAGTTTATTAGGCAAAAAACTTAAAGTAATGGTAAGTATCCCTCCTCTTGCGTTTACAATGTGTAAAGTTTCATAAATGAATTACTCTAAACTTTGATTTAATTCATTTTTCATAAAGAAGTCTCATTATAATAAGTAAATTAATATAGCCACTGACAGATTTTTGAACTATTTTGAATCATTAGCATTAATAAAATACTCTAAATACACAATATATACACTGTTATAAAATAATTTGTAAGTATTACAAGTGCGGATAACATCTAATAGTGTAAATTGTTTTAAATATCCAACATATGGTTCAATATCAATTTTTGAAATATCTTAAGCATTAAAATTCATAAAATATACAAAACATGCATAATAATTATAATAATAATTTTATACCTATAATAATATTATAATAATTATACTTATAGGTTCTTACAATCAAATGTATAGTTTAAAAGTTATGTCATGGATCCATTTAACTCAATTGACGGATTCTGTTCAACCACGAGCTTGAACTCACTTTTTAGATCTCGAATACGCCATTAAAAAATAAATTCAAATTTCATCTCTTTTCATTTTTAACCGGCGAAAAGACAAAGTTCTCAAGTCGACAAATATATTTTTTTTTATGTATGACCATGCATGTTAACCAAAAATTGTTAATAAAAATTATGCATCTAGTAATTAGTAGATTGATTATGGCCACAAAAACCTTACAAAAATATTAAACCGCCGAAAAAACTAAAAATCTAAAAATAATAAACCTTTTTAATTAACACTTAATAACTAAGTTCTTAAACTTCAGTACGTATACGTAAAACAGGACTGAATTAATTTAGTATAGCGTGATGCCAATAAAAATGAAAACGGCGACTCAAAATTACTTAGTTATACTAACACGAGTTTAAGAACTTAGTTATTTAATTAAGATTAATTAAAAACTCAAAATAATTACAAAAATATATACTTAGATATATTGACATTTGTTATTGAATGATCCTCCTACTACAATAACAAAAACATGATTTCTATGAATTTGAGGCCTATAAGGCAAATCAAAAATTTTACAGGTTTCAAAAAAGAAAACGAGCTTTTTAGAATTTTTGTACAATAAAAACTTGTTACACTTATGATACCTAAGCCATATACAAATTGTGTATTGAACAATGATATGATATGATTTCGGGCAACTAGCCCAACTTTCACTCATTTAAGACCACCCTTTCGTATTAATTAAAGTTTTGTAATAATTACAAACTTTTATTTGTTGAAAAAAGCTTTTAAAATTAGTTAAATATAAATAAAATTTATAAAAAAATTTTAAACCGTTATTGCAATAAAAACCCAATACAAATATTTCAAACTAATAATATATTACGTAACATAAATATATACATATGTAGATTTTGTGTCCATCTGATATTTGCATATACATTATAAATACATATAGACCATTTACTTATATATCTCTGGTAATGTAGTATATATGTATTTAAATGTTATAATGTTAACATAACCTATTTTCCATATTAAATAGATTCATAATACATATAATATTCTGACTACGGCCAAAGAACACACCATATGAAACTTATTTGTATATACAAGTGTGTTTGGATGTATGAATGGCCCTTTTAAATATGGTGTATGGTGCATGTGAGTACAAGCAAGTATGCGTATTTAAAATCAGTCACTGAATACTATGGCTTATGGATGATATCATTATTAAATATCGTAGTTTTGTTTTAAATTATACAAAGGGTAACAAATTGAAAATATGTTTCATAAGAAGAAATATTGAAGAAAACAGATTTCACGGTGTTAATAAAAGACCTCCAGGGAAACAAACAAGGGATGAATGTGCTTAATATTTTTTAAATGCTTTACTTACTTTTTAAGAATTGTATTTGAAATGAAATATACTTTTAAATATTTCTACTTTCAAAAAAACTGCGACATACTCATTAAATCATAAATGCAGCGCCTTCAATTTTTGAGTTATCTTATTATGAGACTTTTTGAGACCAAATACATTAAACTAGGAAATTACAATTCAATTAACAGAAAAATAATTATTTGAAAATTAAATTGCTTTTGAAGTACAATTCCAAATAAAGTTGAAATAAATAAAAATATTTAAAAATAGCGATTTCTTTCGAAGTAAAATTATCAAGATGAATAACTCTTGAACAGTAGAAATGTAGTAAAGATGATAAATAAAAATTAGATAAATAGGCATGAAACAAAATTTGTAAATGTTAAGTAACAATGACATCTTTTTATTGACCAAAAACTTCGATAGATGATTTCCATGTCATCTTTCTTTCAGAGCAAGTGTTTCCAGTGTTTTACAATTATCTATATCATCTTTGTCTTTTATCTTACCTACCATAGATAACTATACCATACCTTATGTTCTCTTCGCCTCATTAATATTATACAGATCAGTTCATTGCGACGATGATTATCAGAATTTGTCCATAGTTGAAACAAACTTTTACATAAGTTTTATAAACTTTACATGTTTTTAAATTAAATTTTAATTAGATATTCTTTTAAAATATTTGATTTTATTTTGAATTTTGGATCCAATTTTACTAACTTTACTTCCAAAATATTTCTTGTGTTTATATTTAGTTTTGATCTGGTAAATTTTACGAATTTTTTTATATTAAATTTGTTTAACAATTAAATTAAGAATCATACTTTTCAAATTTGACATTTCATTTGATATATCGTATGTTAAGTCACTTTTTGTCGTTGTTTTAAGAACATCATCTAATTTAATAATTTCTGATACAAATATTAAATATATTTTTAAGTTTTTAATTTCTTAAAATGCTTTGTAAAATTACCATACAGTTAGCCTCCTTTTTAAAAACTTAAAATAGGTTTTTGTCCATTGAATTAATGATTAATAAATTACACAATACAATTTCATTAAAATACACTTTATTTATGTTAAATAGTTTCAGCAGTTAGTTTCATATTATTTATGAGAGATCTCTGTGGGCCATCTTTCGATTACCTATAGTATACAGTAAGTGAAGCTTGTATTGTCACATAAGTTTATTTTCAAAAATTTTAAATAGAGTATGTGAAACAACGGAAAAAAATTCTTTTTTTCTGTATATGAAAAAAAAATGTCAAATCTATCACTGAATCTAGGTTAATTAAAAATGTTGTTGTTTATGCGATACAAGAAACAACAAAAATACAAACACAAAAAAGCATCAAATGAATGAATGTGGTTCTGTTCTATGTATGTATAATATCAAGATTTATAATGTTGATTGAAATCGTTTAACAATTGAAGTGTACCGAGGTTAGTTGTACCGTCTTATTTAAGTATACAGTTGAAGATCTTATAGCCTGAGAGTTATTTATATATACACTCAAATAAACAAAAAACGCAACGACCTGAATCTTACACGCTTACTAAAAATTATAAAATCAATAAGTTTATGGTGTATTTTATAAATTTTTATACTCGATATATACAGAATATGTCAGAGTATATTAATTATAGTCTAAAGTTTGTAACTCTAGAAAATATTGACCTCACAAACCAAATTTTGGTACAGATGCTGTCTATTCATCCGTCATCACGATAAGTCTTCGAAAGGAGAAATTTTGATGTCGTACAAAACTCATATAAAGTGAGTTTAAGTTTGTGAATGAGCAAAATCTCTAGATTCGACACAATGATTCCATGACGATCCATGACCTAACTTTTTAATCGTTATAGATAGAAGAAAAATCCAAAGACAAAGAATGTTGGTAGGTTGGCAAAAGTAAACTTAGCTTAGAATATTTTCATCTAGCAATGGGTTCCGAAAATAAATACACTAGTCATATACAAAGAAAATTATACAACATAGTTATAGTACTCAATACATAAAAGATTCAAGAGTTATTATTGATTTCGAAAAATCGTTCATTGCCACTCGAAGCAATAAAACACGTAAATATTAAAAGAAACTTACATAGGGTAAAATGATCAGATTCTCATGCATAAAGAAGTGTTGAAAGAAAATCGACGTATCTATCCATTGTCTATTTATTGGTCATTATTTACAATGCATTGTTGCTATTTGTGTTTTTGACCTATTTGAACATGAATCATACCCTCAAGGTATACAAAATACATAAAAAAATCAATCTCCCATTTATATGCAAATTTTACAACAAATTTAAATGTCTCATGTGTCTTTATCATCATGAATGGAATATAGCACCATTGAATATAAAATATACACCTATTATTTAATAATACAAGATCCAACAGGATAAAAATTGTATGAATGCTCTTATTTCTGGTTGTTTTGTTTGTTGGTGGACGTACAATTCAAATTGAAAACAGTTCGATTGAATATTTTTAGAAATATCATTTTTTATTCACTGTATAAAATGATTCTATGTAAAAAAAGATGATTGGAAAATAAATTCGTTTTTATTTAGTAAAACATTCGTTAACCTGCTAAGTCTATTTTGGACTGAAATATATTATTGTAGAAATTTTAAATTTCATAGTAATATCTACTGTTTGGTATGAGACTTCACCTATAAAGAGTGACAAATGCTTCTCACGAAAAAAGGGAAAAATGCATTTTGACAGCGAAATACTACTAAAAACTCAATTGTGTTCTGATATTTCCTTATCATATTTCGTATCATTATTATGTTTCATCACTACATTTAATACATATTACTTATGTCTTTAACCAAATTTGCTATTCTTAATATGCACATTTAGAACTTGGCAGCTTTACACATTATATTATTTTATTGAGAGAAGCCATCCCCGATTTATATATTATTTTCCAAAATTATGTAATGTGAGTATAAAATATGATACCGGTAAATACTCTTAATAGGTAATCAACATTAAGCTAACCAAGGGATCACATAATTAATACAACTATTATTCAGTTTTTTCTTCGCTGTGTATCACTAATAATTTGTCGTCTAGGATATATGCTATCAGGTGAAATTTATTTTGATCCTTACGATTAAGGACTGGAATTTTTATTAAATACAAATTAATAAACGGTTCCTATTTGGACGTGGATGAAAATTGCTGAGATTTTATAAATTATATGAATCATTTGACTATATTTCTTGGAAATTAAAAAAGATTGGCTTGAAAAAATTGCCAGTACAAAAAAATGTCAATATTAGTTACGATGTATTATTTAATATTTCTAGATCTGTTAGAATCTTAAAAGAAATAAAATTATAAAAGAGACGGTTAAATAATGTTTACCCCTCGTACGTCGCTTGAAAAACAATAACTATGCGTACTAATAAATTATTAATCTAATTTGCATATTAAAAGTTTATTTTAATTATTAAAACAAGTTTTTTATCTATGAGATATTTTATACCGATATACCAACAATATAATTTAGCCTGAAGACTTACAATTTATAAAAAAATTTTCTAACAATTTTAATGATAATGTTATTATTATTTTAGGTAGATTTACATCTGTATTTCAAATGTCTATCAACGGTTGTATAAATTTATGTAATTTCATATTGTGCTATCCAAATAAATATGCTAATCAAAACTGCCAATATTGAACACAGAAATCCTTCGTGATGTATGAATATGTAATATCTTTTGCGACTTTCTGCCACAATTTTATTTTAAAGTCATTTTAAATAATTTCATTCAATTTTTATTGTCGGCGTTTGTGGTAACTTTCGAGCGCTGTATTCTAAATTTATCGTAATTTTTTAGTAATGCACGTACTTCAAAATAAGTTTAACAGACCAACAGGCAAAATGGCACGAAATGGTAGTTACTCAGGAAGTTCCAAGACGTCAATAAAGATAAAATATTTTGAAAATTAAACAAAAATTTTTTTGAAACTCACAGAAACACATTTCGTTTGATATCGATCAAAAGAACTTGGATGTAATTCAATTTAATATTATTCAACTATATTTTACATTTTAAAGAATTTTAAAGAATAATTAAATTTGGTATCATTTTTAAGAAGAAATGCTCAGATTATTGATAAAATATTTCTAAATTGTACACAAATACCAGACTAAATACCATATAAGATTTTCATCAAAATATTTCGTTTTTGTTATTCATCCGCATTCGAAAGTTTACGTGACTTACTTAGACGTTCGTTTTGAGAACAAAAATGTACATGCAGATAAAAATGATGTGTAATGTGCAAAAGTGACGGGAAATTAATTATAGATAATTCTTTTTTTCTTATATTTCACAATTCCTAAATGTTTGAAAATACTACGAACAAAGAGTAAACATAACGAAATTTATATTTCGTTATCTGAGCGGACGGACAACCGGAAATGGACTAATTAGGTGTTTCTATGAACATCTATACCAAAATTTTGTTCGCGAGGCAATATTTCGTAGCGTTACAAACTTTAGACTAAAATTAATATATTCTGACGTATTATGTATGTCGAATATAAAAAGAAAGTTTTCTATTAATTTAAGGTCAGACTTTAATAATAATTTAAGCAATTATTATTAAATAAATGTTTTAATCGTCCGTGACTATATTTGGGATATTCTATACAACAGAACATAGAAATTCAATGCGGTCACCCATCCAATTACTTACTGTGTATAATGTTGCTTAACATTACTGATCGGTTGAGATCAGCTTTAACCTTACCCCCAGGGGGGGGGGTATAGAATATAGATTATTTAGAGTATATTATTTGAAATGGATATATTATTTCAATATAAAATATATATAAATTTATTTTTAGTCACTTTTCAATGTAGTGACTATATTTGGGATATTCTATACAACAGAACATAGAAGATTTACTGATGAAGCCATAGATTCGCAGGCATAGATAATTTTATACTTGAATTCCAATATTGTTCTTCTTCAACAATATTTTTTTAATTACAATTTATAATTTCTTGAACATTTTAAAATCTTAAAAAACAAAACAAAACGAATGGCCCCCAAGGTCTACCACAATGAATATGTAATTATATATAATGTATTTGTACTTGTACATTTTGTACAGGTGTACAAACCCACCGTGTACTTATGTGGGTGGCAGCGGCATTGGATGTATAAATGAATGAAGGGAATATTCATTAATATTAGGTACCTCTCTATATAACCATAATATATTATTAAACACAATATATATGTTATTATCAGATCATATATAACAATGTTCGTTATCTCTACAGCATACTACATTCATGTAACATTACATAAGCGTTATATTAACCATACTAAACAGCACAAACAACGATATAATATCGATATAATATCGATACGACGAGATATTGATACAACGAATAAAACGATTTCGATATTTAATGCAGAGAGTTTTACTAATATTGAAATTTCATTCGAACCAAAGTATAGAGAAAATATTCATTAAAGGGTAAAAAAAAAAACAATATGATTATAGTATGGCGATTCGTGAAGCGACCCGCATTGAAAAAAGCCAGCTTATGACTTACGTTTTTGAAAAATAATATTTTGATAAATGCGAGGGGTCATACAAGGGTTTAATGATGATTGGGAAAATTTTTCAAAAATTTCTTGTTAGTAAAATTATAACACAATATTTTCTCAGGTCTTCTATGACTTCTCAGTTTTTCTTAAAATTTATGGGCCATTCATTATTCCATTCAAAAGGTATTTTTGTTTTTTGACAAATTAACAAAAAAAAAATAGCAAAAAATGATGAATTTGTGTCATTTAATATTAAAAATTAGGATTATTTTAGGAAAATTAGGAATATTACATAAATCGTATGGAGAATTAATAATCTGACTTGTATAATAATGAAAACATAGTGTAATCAATCTTCTGAGACATTCAAATAAAATGAAATGCGACTATAAGCGACATTTGATTAAATACAGTTGAAAAATGTGTCATAGACTCTTAATTATCCTTATTCATCATGGCATTTATAATACATATTTATTCATAATATGTACAACAAAAAAAACTGAGCCAAAAAACTAGCACCACCTTAACAATTTTTTTATATAATTTTACCTGTTTAATTAAAAATGCACTGTTGAACGATTTTAGGCTCAAATGAATTTTGTTGTTGTACTTAACTTATGTCTGAAAAATAATTCAAACTTGAAAATAATACTGCATATCAAATAATTCATTTTGTAGTTTTTTTTTTTTATATTTTATATGTTTTGCATTAACAAATTTAATTTGGAAACAATTTTTTTCTGTCATAGTACGATTTTGTGTTGTATTTTACCATGTGAAGCTTATTTCCATTTTCTCTGGATGAATATTTTACAAATTCACAATTCACAATATAGTATATATTGGATACTTTTTCATGCTGCTTGCATGATATATGCGTATAAAATATCCCAAAATAAATTACACGTTAAAATTGCTGAGAATTTTTTTATGTTTTATATTATGCCAATATTTTATTTGGTTCTTTCAGAAATATCAACAATGTAAATTGTTTTGTAGCAGAACATCAAAATCCAATCCAAAGAAACATCATTTCTTTGTTATTTAAACTTATGTTTTTGAACAAGCATACCAATAAAAATTTTACTATTGGAAATGTTTTTTAAAAAATTAAAGTAAATGCCATTTATATTTTTCAATCTAAACATTAATATGTGAAGCAAAAACTTTGTACCCCACACAAAAATTGGGTGGCCGGAGGAGAATGAAAATTGGGACCCTTATAATTTGTATAGAGACGGAGACTGGAGAATGCTAATATTTTTTTTTAATTATGTATAAAAAAAAATAAATCAATGAAAAAAACATTACGCTATTTGACACACTCATATGCAAGAAGTGACGCTTATATTCCACACACAAACAAACACACACATATATACTGTTTAGTTAAAAGGCATTGAGATTCACCTTTGAGGGATAATGGTTAAATTTCGACCGCTGTAACGGGACTTTAATGTATAAAATTTGGAATATGGAATTGTATAAATAACCAAATACTGCAAGAGATTTTAACATGATATGCTCATGCGGATTTGATGATGAAATTTCAACGTCAAGTAAATAGTTACCGTGCAAATTGAAAATTCGTTGAAACAATAATGATTATAAGTGTACAACATCTAAAACGTTTTATCGATGATATACACTGATATTGGTTATGACGATACACAATATATCTGTAAAACATGTATGCGTAATATTATTGAACAGGTAGCAGTTGTAATTTTGGTAATAGATATATACCTGTGTTATCTATGTCTGGATGTAACTAGTCTCATATACCTATCTACATTATTTAATATTTAAATTATGAAATTATATGGTGTACGTTCGTACGTTGTTACTCTGTTATATACCATACAGCCAGCCATGTAATGATATTATATACAGCATAAATGGAGAGATATTGTTTTAAAATAATAATGTGTTGATATTCATGAGTTTAATTTTATAATATCTTGTTAGTACGGATGATAATCATAATTCTGTAATTGTTAAAAATGATATTTTATGAGCGAATAATGCAACGAAAAAAAAATTATGACTAATTGCAGTTGTGAGCAGGATTGAAAGTTAAACAATTTAACAGTTTTGTCGATAATATCCATAAAATATAACAAAACACTACAAATCACTGTGTTTTATTGATTGTAGAACAAAACTGATCTGTCTTTAGAGATTTGGAATCTAGCAAGCTTTAAAGTAAACAAGTGAAGATATCACCAAACAGAATTAATTGTTTAGATATTCGATATATGATACAGTATCAAGTATTTTTAATCTATAGCATTCACACTACTCTAAATATCAACTCGATATAGTTATAAATATAAGTAGAATAATATATGTAATGTAATTATATATGTGTTTATTACCAACATTTGAGCAAAAATTGTAGCGAATTCAAAAATTCACGAAAAATGTTTTAAAAAAAGTTGTTTTTTTTTTACAAAAACGGACATTTTTATATATTAATTTTTGTTCTTTATGGTTCAAAAGTTGGGTCGTGGATTCAATAGACTCATCCAATGGAGTAATTTTGCTCATTTACGAACTTGATATTGCTTTTTAAATCAAGAATGCAACATCGAAATCTCAGCTTGATATCTCTTTTCGTTTTTCAGGTATCTTGATGACAGACGGACAGAGAAATGGAAATGGACTAATTACATGATTCTTTGAACACCTGTATCAACATTTTGCCAATCAAATTGCTTATGAAATTGTTATATTGGTTAATGAATTGGTTATCGATAACATATTACATGTTTATGCTATCTATTCGATTTTAAACTCATTCTGTAGAGAATTTTGAGGGACAGACACTATCTGATATCGTACTTTTAGAAATAAAAAGTGGATTTCAAGTTTCAGTTAATTTTCATACAACACAAAAATAAACAAAAAAATAATAATTTACTTAAAAAAATTTTAGTTTTTCGATCCTATTCATTCTATAACATAAAAATAATTTTTATAGTAAATGTGAATTTATTATTGGCACAACGATAATTTAATTTGGACACGCGTTACGTTAAATTATAATATTTCCAGGAAAGATGCTAAAAAAATGCTGTTTTACCCATCAAAATGTGAAACTAGGCTCTATACCAGACAAAATTCGAAAATTAAATTAAAATTGATTAGAAAACGAACGTATTTTGGAAATCGTTTGATCAATTGTTCATTTGTATGCTGTTCTTCGTTAAAATCCATTCAATTTTTTTATGAACGAAACGTCACCTTTTACGAGATTAAATTTAGTTATTATTCTATCTACAGCAATGCAAACAATATTTTTTTTTGTTTAAAGAATCATTTTTACTACACTTTTTTCATGTGGCAAAAATATTTTGAAATCACGCATATTTTTGATGAACAATCAATATTTACAATCGCGGTTAACTCAAAAAGTAGTTAATGATCATAAACACTTTATAAAACTTTTTCTGCTTAAATTTTTCGATGTTATAGAGTTATGTTGTACAAGATTCCGTTATTTTGCTTTAAAATAACTATTTCTTAACTACAAAAATTATTTGTTTTAAACGCCTAAATAAAATGCACCTTAGAGCAAGTGCATATACAGATACCAGATTGTATCTAAATTTAACATTCTCTATAAAATCGAAATAATACAAAGAATTTTTTGTTGTTGAGTTAACATTTTTAACACTTTCATAAGTGAAGAGAATAAACACTTGCAACAGTATTACAGAGTAATACCATATTGTACGTAATATTATTATAGATAATACTTATAGCATGCTACGTAATTTTAAATACGAAATTAAAATAATTTATAATATTAAAATAACCTCGTAAAGGTCATCCATTGAATATTTGCCAAAAAGGTTCATAAAGTGCATCAACTTTTTTTAAATTGAATGTGTAATAATTTATCACACTTTGTTACAAAACAGATAATCAAGATATTTATACAACCATGTTCAAATACTTTGATATTACGATATTTATGTTAAAGAGGAAAAAATTTAGGACATTGTAGTGCAGTTCTTTAATATTATATGATGATGTGATATTTATCACACTATAGTGTAGCTTCAAGTATGATAAGGTACAATTCATAGTTCCATCTTACAATAATTTGATTTTTTGAATTTAGTCCTATGATTGATTTTAAATTAATAAATTAAAATAGCGTATCGGCCTTTAATGATACCAATACAGCCTAAGCTTACGAGTTTTTAGCTTTATTGTAAGCCTGTTTTGGGTCTTAAGATAAACCTTGTGATTAAAAAATCAATGTGGATTTTTCGATAGCCAAGAAATTTAAATGCCCAGACGATTTTTGGTGTCAAATTTTGGTATCTGTCTCTTTTCTTAACCTTGAAGTTAAAATACTGAAGTCATATTCAAGTTAATACAGATATTTTAAAATAAAGGGGCAAAAAACATTATTTTCTTGACTCAGTACGTATAGAAGTTATGGTTGAAACAAATTTCTGAAACCTACAACTATTGTTAATTTAAACAATTTAAACCAATGGTCTACGGTTTTCTCAGCTCATACGTTATATTGTGATTTAATTTCAAAGATATTTGTTATTTAGTTAGCACAGGTTTGCTGATTTCTGTTAAATATAACCTGAAATTAATATGCCCAAGAGATATTTATAGTTTGGTTAATTTGTTTTTTGACCCTCTAAAAAATTTTTTTTTGTATCCTTATATTTTTACTTTGGACAGTAATTACTCTACGATTTGCTCTTCATATCCCACGATCTGTTTTAGCAAAGAATACAAAGCTCCATAGAAAGCTTAAAAGTTCAATTTTTCTGTATTCAAACAATAATTAGTTCTTACCTTGACCACTAGTGCTATAGCCGTTGAAAGTTGGAATTTAATATGATGGCCAGTGGTGACAAAGAGATGTCCAAAGCTGTTGAAGATCGGATAATAATGGACATCAGTAATCATTGATAAAACAATTGGAATAATGAACTAGAAAACTGAATATCAGGTAGTTGTAAATATATCGATACACGTGATTTTATTTTCATTGATGCAATTTAATTCATTCTTACATTCGTGATATCAAAGATTACAGATGCCCATTCTTTGCTGACATTCAACAGCTTTATCCATCTTTTAACCACTACTGGTAACCACATAAAATACCTAGGTGGTGATCAGAGTAAGTACCAAATTTTATTTAAATTGAACTTATGAGTTTCTATAGATGTTAGTATTATTTGGTTTCAATGACTACAAATCTAAATAATACCAAAAAATTCAAATTAAACTGTATGGCACAAGGTCTTTCGAAAAATCCTGCTGCGTATATTACCATCCATAATATACCGTTGTTCAATCATTACTATCATCAACAAAACCAAACTATACTACATACCAAGCGAGATCAAGACATAATATATGGTCATCTGACATCCACATAAACATATATAATACATATGCGTTATACTCTGCAGTATATCGCGATCAATATAGCAGCAATAATAATAATAATAATAATAATAATAATATACGCATTCAATATCTTATTCAAAACCAAAATGATATTGGTAGGTATCCACACTATCCACATTATAATGATGGCACCACTAAAGCAATTGGTTTTGATAACTACGTGATATCGGTTTACCAATCAAATCATGACGTCATGATTATAACACAGATATTATTTTGGTAAATATTAAAATCATATCTTGGTATACTATGGTACAAATGTACACATTCAATCAGAATAAATAGAATGTATGTAAAATAAAATAATCATTTTCAATGGATTTTATTAATGGATTTTATCAAAAATTGTAATCTCAATGTAACTAGTTTATAAGATGATATAGTATAGAAAAAGCTTAGGCTAGGTGGTATATTTTTTTAAAGTTTACTATAATGATGGTAATAAAGACTAATTAATTTGTAATTTATAAAATAATAAAAGCATTCGAATATATTCTTTTTATGAATAACAAGCTTATATTACACAGAAACTAGCAGTCAAGCAGAATGTGTGCGTCAAGAAAAACATAGTTCAACTTTCTTAAAATTTTGTCAACTCACGGTTGATTTACAAATCTTATCAATAATATCAAGAAAATTAATTTGGATTACGATGTACATTATCTACACATCGTTATGCTATAATGTATTTGATTTTGACACTGCACGAATGACATGTGCCATAATATAAGGATGTCATTGAATTGTTACCCCTATGGCATTTGATACGAATTTATAATTAATTTTATTGTCTAAAAGTTAATGAAATCATAAGATTTTTTATTCTGGACTTTGATGCATATCTTAATTTTTTTTAAACCAAAGACTACAAGAGTCAATAATCGATACAAACACTGAAGACCTGGAGTGGAAGTTTCGATTTAAATATTTATTTCAAAATCTCGGTTTCCCAAGTTCCTCAATGCGCGAAATCATTTGAAATTTTTGGAAAACCCAAAGAAATTACCTTGATATGACTACTTGCTCGCTGATAAGCATTATTCTACTACAAACCATTTTGATCTTTAACTTGTGGAATTCCATAATATTATACAAAACAAAAATTAATCTTATTTTACTAGGGGGCGGGTTTCTAGGGCTCTTAAAGATTGAGAGTAAAAGTTAACAATCAAAAATTATAGATCCAGAGCAAGTTTTCCAAGAGAAAGGTAAACTTGCATTAATAGGGAAAGATCTTCTAGTTGGGGCGTATGTATACGCACGAACACAATAATTTTCCGTTTATCGTGGCATGATCTTTCAGGTTCAGAATGAAATATACATCCTATTAAAACGAAAAGGAAAATCTAAAGGTAAAACAGTTAAAATGCAGCTCTGCACTTTCAAATAAATATCAAGTTAAAAGAAAAGTTTGTTAGTAGATCCTTTTTGAGGAGGTAGAAAAAATTAGCCATGGATTATAAAAGGCTACACAGGTTGCGGAGACGAGTTAATTAGTTTGCAGTAAAAATACATTACATACTTACATTACAACTATGATAATGACTATTTCTATTCCTCATGTTTAGACGTTACATATTTCATTTGTACTAAATAATATCTTTTTGCTTGTCAATCTATCGATAGATTGGCTAACCCAACACTGGAACGAAATCGTTCGGATGCGAATATAGAAACAGTAAATTAGCCTGTCAAACTTTAAGTTTTTAAAATGATTTGTACCTTTTTCCTATATTTGTTTACTTCCTTTAACCATAAAATAACGTTCATAAAACCATTACTTTTAGCAATGTAAGTCTTACTAATATAGTAGATTTTTGATCGGTTCAAATTATTGTAATTCGTTTATCCAAGGGGCCTCTTTACTTGATCGTGTACAACAAATGTTCATGAGTTTGATGGTTATTTACTGATGATGATAATAATGAACTTTGAGTGAGTGAGACAATGTGAGAAATTGATTGAATGGACCATCATGATTCAACGTACACTATTTTTTTTATTTAATTTTTGTTATCGAAATCAGTTGTTGGATGGATTGAAATAATTTGAAATTTTTTTTATATAATTATTTTTTATTTTATTTTAGTCAAATGTTAATTTAATATTCACAAATATCAATCATATTTGTTTATTGTTTTTTTATTTATTTATTTATTTTTAATCTGTTCATTGTACCTAGAGTCTTTTGTTCTTTTATTGAGTGTTTGTTTTTAAATTGAATTTATTCATTTAATATTTGAGTCTTTGTTTGGTTATATGAAAATTGAATTTTAAATGTTTGAAAATAGTTTTTTGGTCGCCAGTATTTGAGGTTACATAAGGTTAAATAATTTTTGAATATGTTTAAAAAAATTGCTTAATTTTTATTATCATATGCGTTGTAAGTAAAGTATATTACATTTCTTTTATTGATATGCATATCGCCAATTAATTGGAATAAAAATGTGTTTAGGGTTTGTTTAGATTCACTTATTTACATATTTGTATAAACATAAAATTAAGGAAGTTTTACTCTGGTTTATTCTCTGGAAACCAAGGAAATATGGGCTGAATAATAAAGAAAATAAGGGTAATGACACATGAATGTTAATTTTTGACTTTTATTATTCTATTATTATTTATATTTTGATGAAAATTACTACCCATATAGATGCATAAATGAATAATTTTTATAGCCAATGGAACTCGCTAATGATACCGATTTATATTGGTGTAATAATTTTCAAATGTCGGTTCAATAGTTTTTGATTTTATCAGAAACAAACCAATATTATTGAAATACTCACACATGTTTACGCAAATATAAAATATTGTAGGCCTATGACACTCGCTGATAATATAATATTAAAATTAGTTGCATAGTTTATTCGTTACAAACAATCAATCAAACAAACAAACAAACTCACATTCGCATTTATAATATTAGAATCTACATCTATTACATATAAATATTTTCATCATATTATCTTGATTTATCGGAGATGGAAGAATATTGAGTAAAGACTAGGAATTCGAAGATAGTATACACTGACACGGCTTTGTAACAAAATACATCATCATATAGTTATGAAGATGGAAAATTAAGAAAGACTATAAATGTATAGTATTTCTAAAGTCTATGTGTATCCGGTTCGATCTTATTCATTGTTGTCCAATTTATTGACTGGTGCTGTCGGGATTTTTAATAGTCACTGCTGCTGTCAGGAATCGAACTCTAGAATTGAATAAAAATCTAAAAGTGGAACGTAGAACACCTCAACTCTCTTACTTACTTGGATTTTCTAATAGCTGTCGAACTCTTATGGATGTACGTATAATATGGACCATGAATGAAATGACTGAGTTGTATACCTACGATAAATACATATATTAAGTATTAATCTGACCATAATAATATTAAAGTCTAAATTCATATTTTTATAACAGTACTACATTCATATATACATACATACACAAATATAAAAATATATTTAACATATTTATCAAGACAATAAATTATTATTGTTTTTATATCAAGATGTAAATATTTTATCTCACTTTAACATTCATAAAACAAATTGTACACGGAGAAATTTTTTCTAATCACAATATTTACTACATTCAGAAATTTTGTGAAATCTCTGTACATATTTTTGAAACATAGAAACGATGTTTGAAATTAAATAAAATAAAAACGGTAAAGTGAATAGTTTATTTAAATCTTAAAAATTAATTTCACCCTGCTGTCTAGTAAAGTAATACATTCTACAATATTTTTAAGATTTGAACATTCCTCTCACACATTTTTAATATTTTAGTAAAACTTGTTTTTGTTGGAATAATAAAAAGATGGAACGATTAAGAACAAATGTTATCTTATCGATAAAAAAAACTAAGCCACAATTTTAGATTTCTTTATTTTAATAAACATAATCAGATACAAATTGTGGTTCAGTTCTTTGATTCACTGTTATGCCTGTCTGTCTACGGGTCACTTAATCTACTTATTAAAATACGAGGTCACTTAATCTCATTATTAAAATATTATCTACTTGCAGGCGAATACGAATACTTCAAAAACACTGAATGTATATTTATAAATTTTCAATTAACATTACTTGAAAGTCTTCTTTTACAAATCACCAACCAATAGCGGTGTCTGAGCTACAGAACTCTACTTTCATACTAAATATGCAAATTTATACTTCATATCCAAAATCCAACTAAAACGATCAAGTCGGTATGAAGTAAGTAAATTATAACTACTATTTAATTGCATAAATATAAGCACTTTTTCATAGAACTTTTATCTAATTTTTGGAGTTGGAACCCACTGATTTAAATTTACCCAGAGAAGTTGTAGAGCTTAGAGCAGAGAAGTTTAAAGTAAATCGTTGAATTTAACAAACCTCAATGGTATAAAGTAAGTTTTCGAAAATGCCAATTTTAACCAAAACCTTCACGTTACAAATCGTAATATGAAGACAAAATACAATAATATAAACAATAATATAAAGCATTTGATTAGATATCGCTGTCATACACTCTCAGACAGACACACCAAAATACACACATACGCTGACAAATTTCTAAACTCGTGTTTTATGGACTTGAAAACACGCATTTCTGGTGAAAATTCAAAAATTTGACTCGAATATGATACTACAAGTAGTAAAAAAGAAGTACAAAAATTACATACAACTGACAGAAACGCGCACCGTGTACGATTTTAAAACATTACCTATTTATGTTAATATAATTATTACCTACATTCGTGTATAAAATACATATGCGATTATATCTTTTAAACAGATAGTCCATATATGTATACTTCTACATATGTTATGATAAAAAAAAAATCCAGTTAAGATCATCAACATTAAACTCGTCATCATTATCTTGTAGTTCAAATACACAAAACCATCACACACTAACCAACCAACCAACCAGGTAACCAGTCCATAGGTAAAAATATAAAATATTAAATAAATAAGTTAAATATGGGTACTTTAATGTAACGGAAACAAATATTTTTGCGTTAAGTGTTTTATCAAGTAGGTAACGAGTTGTTTTTAAATGTTTATATGTTACAATGGATTTATTTAGTCCGGATAACAAAGCTTAAGGGAGCTTTATTTTATTCATATGTCTTACAAGATTTCCTTTCTAGAAAATGAAACTAGAAAACTTGAATGATGAAAATATTATTCATTAAATATAAAATATTTTTCGACGAATGTATTTATATCATCCATACCTAAAATAAGTTTTTACTTTTTTGTGTTGATTTTATCAGTTTTAATTATTACTGTTAATTTATTATTTGAGAATGTTTGAGATTTCGAAAACCTTTTATCAACTGGAAAAATATTAAATCAAACCGAAACTCTTCAATTTTGGTATTTTTACACAAAATAACAAATTTTGTAGTTTTGGAAATTTATTTTTATTTGTTAATAATCTTTCTTCCAGATTTTTTCAACGTGCCAAATTAAAATTAATGTACAAAAAAAATAAAATTAAATAGACAAAAAAGATCTATCGCTAAGTTGAAGTGGACTATATTTTTCTTTCTTTTTATAAACCCGAATTTTTGAATAGTATTTTAGCTTACATTCACAAAGGTCTTTGATGTCGGATTAAATTTTATGTTTTCCATGTGATTTTTTAGTAGAAATATTATTTTGTTTAACCATATTCAAACTGGATGTTATTGCTACCATTCGTATGTAGTAGCGAAGCAATTGGTAGTTTTTTTATCAACATAGCTTCTTTTTTTTATTAAGCTCATGGTGTGTTAAATTTAACTATAATCTTATATAATATTAACATATTCAAACAACCTTATACATCATAATATAATATTTATGGATAATAACTATAAGGAAACATATAATTTTCGGTCTTTATATAATAAAAATTATTTAATGTGATGATTATTTGTTAAAAATATCACATATAATATCAGGGCTTTGTTTTTTTTTTTTTTTTTTATAATTAATTTCAAATTAATTTTTTTTTTTTTTTAAATCTCCATTATTATATTGTCTCCTCACACCACGTATATTATCTTGTAATTTTGCTCTAATATCGTCAATTTTTAACCAATATTGGCAAACAAAGTATGTAATCCAACTAAATTTAGGTCATAGTTTTCAAATATGGAGTCTAAACAAACATATCTATAATGCATTTCATGATAGTAAGGGTCTGTTCATGATTTTTCATAGGAGGGTTAAAGAAAGCTAAAAATTGAAAAGTATGACCCAAAATTAGTGGGTTTCAAAAAAAAGTTCATTCAAATCGGCCAGAATTTGGCCAAGATATCGAAAAAATGAATTTTGTGAATCTTATGACGTCACCAAAACCCTAAAAAATTAATTTTGCTCTATTATCGTTAATTTTTAAACAACATTGGCAAACAAAGTATGTAATCCAACTAAATTTGAGTCATAGTTTTCAAATATGGAGTCTAAACAAACATATCTATAATGCATTTCAAGATAGTAAGGGTCTGTTCATGATTTTTCATAGAAGGGTTAAAGAAAGCGAACCAATAATATAAAAATTGAAAAGTATGACCCAAAATTAGTGGGTTTCTAAAAAAAGTTCATTCAAATCGGCCAGAATTTGGCCAAGATATCGAAAAAATGAATTTTGTGAATCTTATGACGTCACCAAAACCTTAAAACATTAATTTTGCTCGAATATCGTCAATTTTTAACCAATATTGGCAAACAAAGTAAATACAATTATATGTTTTATTTATTACAAACAAAACAATAATTAGATATTTTATTTTTTATTTTAAATAATATTTGACGATCATTGAATTACTGGATACGAATATTAAATAATTATATTTAATTTTTTTTACGTTTATACATTGAATATGTGTTGTCTGATTGAGACCACAAAAAAAGAAAGATTTTAACATGATATTTAAAATAGAACCAATTATTGCCTCATACTTTTTAATAATTTTTTGTGTACAAAAACTGCATTTTAATTTGTGTACTTAAAAACTCTGCTCTAATTAATTTTTTTTCTTATGACGTAAATCAAAATTTTTTTAATAAAATCTCCAATAAAGAATAAAGAGTTAAAAAATGAATAAGCCTTATCTTCCAAAGAGCAAGTATATTTTAGATTAATTGGGTTTTTCAAATTATTAAGCCAAGTACACACGTGCAAAATTCGTTCGTAACGTAACACTGTATCGTAAATCTATTCTATTACGTGTTACATGTTAAGCGTTACAATACTAAAGATTAGCAGGTGTTGCGATATTACGATGTTGCTATGTGTGGCAATGCGTTCCATCTGTTTACCAAGCTTCTCTTCACTATAAGATTTGTTTATGTTGATAAATTTCTAAAAATTGTATTGCATTTTGTTCGTTCCACTCCATATGGAAATATTTAAAATAATATTTAAATAAAAATATAAATGTTGCTTTATTGAGTCCACACTATTCGTAACCGCACCTAGCAACATCTTGTGATGCGATTTAAATTAATTGACAGTGTGTGGGATTCGATGTAACATCGTCGTGTATCATCTTTTATTACACGACGGTGTTTCACATCCACACAAAGTTTGCTGTTACGCGTCAATGTTGCGTTACGGTGTTACGTTACACATAAATGTTACATGTGTGTACGTCAAAATTATGAACGACCTCGATGAATTTCCTTCAATATATTATTATTATTCGTTAAAAACCGAATTTAAAGATGATTCAAAGATATTAAAAAAGAATATTAAATACTTCCTAAAGAAGAATAATTTGTGTTTCATTAATGTATTCAATTTTTTTGTTTTGTTTCTATTGATAATAATGAATAATAAAGTATTTAAAAATTATATAACGTATTGTAATTATGGGTGTGATTATTCAAACGTGTAATAATAGTTTTTTTAGTAGTTTGTGTGATAAGAATTGTCAAATTACTGTCAAATAAACCGAATGTAGTTATTTATTCTAGACCATGTAAATAGGTAAATATTATTGGCGCCTTGTTTGAAATAAAAGTTGAATGTACCTAATATGTTATTTAAGATAGACTTCTATAGGTTTTTTTAATGTTTGTTACCTGTGAACATTCAACTGGGTGAACCAATTTTGATGTTTAATTGAAAGCTGGTGCTTACCGTGTCCAATTTCCATTTTTTCCAGGATTGATGGCCCTAAACGGAGGGAAGGAGCAAGAACATTTTTTAGTGATTAAATTTTTAGGATCGAACAAAAAAGTTTAAAAAATCATATAAAAAGTAACAAATAATAAATTTTTCCTTGTAACCAATGTCCTTGCTCAGTCAACACCAACCAATCAAATTTTAAGCTAAGTATAAGATTGGCACCGACTTCGAAAGGTAATCGGCCACAAGAAAAAATTTAAAATTTTAGTTAATTTTTTCAAAGAGGTTCTTGTTTTTAATTTTTAATTTTTTTCTTTCGAGTGTTGTTTACAACTACGAACAATTTTACATTTAGATGAAATTTAATCACTAAACAATTTTCTTGCCCCTTCTCTCCCTTTGGGGAAAATAAAACCGGAAAGCACCAACTTTCAAATAAAGAAGAAACATCAAAATCTGTTCACCCAGTCGAGTGGTACGATATAACAAAAAAAAATTTTAATTGTCTAATTGAGAACTTCCTCATTTTATGAATTTAAAAAAAAAAAAAAAAACGTTATTTTTACACATTGTCTTTTTTTGCTTTATTTTTCACTCGTTTTATAAACAAAAAGTTTCCTATACCTTAAAGCGTTTGATTTCAGAGTACACCAATCTAGCATGCGGTCTTTTGGTTTCAAACTGATAAACAATTGTAGTTACTTTTGCAACGCGAACATTTGTACTGAATTATGGAACGTAGAAAAAGGCGAACAATCTTTATATGAAAAACTGTCCGTCAAAATGCAATTAAGACGGCGCGGCGCAATCAATAGTAGCAACATGGTAGTCAAAGAGAGCGCAAATAAGTTCATAGAAAACAAAATGGTAAAATATAATCTTTTTACATACTTTACCCATAATTGTTTAAAAAGCATTTTACAAATCAACAATCATTGTATTTACAAACCTTCGTTTTTTGACTGCAGTTATTTTAGTCATGATTACTTAATTAATTCGAACTACGGAAATAAATCCCTGTATCCTAACTACTCTAATAAAAAAAATAAATAAAATAACAGACTTGCTAACAAGCCACATTTTAATTTTTCAAGAACTTCTATTTTCATACCCTGTGCCATAGCGACATTTATGGTAGATTTTTCAACTGTGATTTACAACATACAACTGAACACAACGTCACTGTCAGCAACGAAAGTGTTACAGTCCAGAAAAGTGTATACTTTTCTAAAAGTATTACAAATGTAGGTAACAAGAAAATACTTAACATGAACTTTTAATCAGTCGAGCAAGAAATATTTTATACTGCTGTTAAATTTATCATTGAAGATACAGTTTTAATAGATATTTTAAATTTTATATATAATTTCACTAATCATTTTAAATCGCTATTCGATATTAAATACATATGGATAAAAGTTCTCAGTAAATCGTTTTTCTAGAAGTGTACTATCCTATCATTTTGTAAAGAAAAACTATAATAGTATAATAAGATAAAACGTAGTAAGAATGTGTATGTAGGTATGTAGGTAATGCAATTTATGGATAATTTCTAATACTGTACTTAAACTATTGTTCCTCTTCAATATGCATTGCGATCGTAAAAAGAGTAGCATACAGTTGGTATTCATATATAAAAATGATCCAAGAACGTTCCATAACCTCTATACAAAACTGTACATAACATATGTTTCCAAGAGCATAGACGCAGTTATTGAAAGCGTTTGCTTTAAACTTATTATAGTAATTATGATTGCTTCAAATGTTATTTACTTGATATTAGAAGGCTAAAAGAATTGTTTCTTTAAAATATTTGAAATACATCTAGAAAATCAATAGTCATTAGCACAATAACAATTTGTAACTTGTTTGAAATCTGTACAATCTTTGATTCGTATTCTGCCTTCGTATAGAATTTGTGGCGATGTTTCAAAAACTTCGGCTCGTATACTTAAATTAAAAAGTTATTTTTAAAATTAATTGGTTAAAATTATACTTTAAACGTTTTATCGAATTAAGAAATAAAAATTTTTATTACTTTTTTAAAGGAAGTTGAATTCTAAAAAAATTGCTTCTTCAAAAATCAAATTTTGTTTCTTTTATCAAAAGTTCTCTTTTTTGTGCTCAGCTTGGAATACTCCCCCATTGAAACTTACTGATTTCTAATAAAACTGTACCTTCAAAAAATGAGTTATATTTTAGGAATTTTTTTCATTTATGACTATATCATATAAAATAGATTTTTTTTACATACTTCTTATAGTGTCTACATAGAGGTGCAAATAATAGAGAATAAAATAAAAACCTTTTAACAATACTACGAAATTGTGTTGCATAGTGGAATTCTGAATTCCATTGAGAATTCTGTAATATTCAAATTTACAACATGACGTATATAAAAATGTGTAACACAATATTCTTCGATGTCACTTTATTGTTCTTTAAGTATTCTGTACCAAACACGTAGAAAATTTGGAACATAGTGGATTATTTGAAAAACTCTGCTTATTTTAAAATTGTTCATATGAAAACTGTGCAAACTGAAGAAATTTCCTCATAAGACAAATAAAACTTAAGTTTTTAAATTAATTATTATAACTTACGAAGACATATTTCCAACCGGCTCAGTGGTCAAGTGAGTAAAGGTACTAATACCTTCACCCATTTGAGTACTTGGCATCTTTGCCTTCAGATGATGGAGAGGACCAAAAGGAGGGTAGAGAGGACAAAAGAGGGTAGAGAGGACCAAAAGGTCCAGGTACAAACGACGTGGTTGTAGTTCTCCTCTGAATAAAATGTTACGTCAAATTTTATTAGGGATATCTCGATTGAAAAAATATGATTACATCATCCATTTCCTCATTTATTTTATGAGGCTGATTCCACTTTCTTCATTTGAGGTAGAATTGTTCTATACAAGACCATAAATTTATTTATTTCAATTAATTTTACGGCGGAAACCTACAACCCAGGTTATATACATTTAGTAGTCCTTAAGTCGTCCAGGTTAAATACATTTAGTTAAATGAGAATAACTTGAGCTTGTCTACATGCCGACGGATCCTTAAATGAGTAAAGGATATGCGTGATGATTAAAGGTAAGAAAATTTTATAATTAAAAATTTAATTCAATATATTTTGAGAAATTTCAAAAATTATGTTTGAGTTTCGTTAAGCTTTGATAAGAAACGAGGTTTGAAAATTTTTTAAGATTATTTTAATCTAGATAAATTTAATGCTAGTTATTACTTTCGAGTTTCGAGTTATCGATATAAAATTCCTTTATAAATTTGTTATAATATATATTGACGTTTTGGAACAAACTGAGCAACTATCATTCACGTTCGTATGGCTGTCGGTTTGTTGTTTTAGCGGAACGAGCATAGCTCTAGACTACAGAACAAATATTTATAAATTTCTAATATACATGGAAAATTTGTGACAAATAATATACAAACTACAATGGCCGATGAATAGTGACCTTTCATTCAAATCTGATATGGTGTTACATAGTTTGACATTAGTAACTCAAATATGTAAAAACTTATTCCGGAAAGCGATAGGTACACGAAAGCAAAAATCAAAAAGAAAATTGTATATAAGCGATGTCATCTCATTGCTATAAAAAATAATTGAATTGTTTACTTAAGATTTAGAAAATACATGTTCAATTTATATTCAAATTCCAACCCAATCTGTCGAGCCGTTTTGGATACATAGACATTTTGATAAACATATTCATATATCATCGAAATATCAGGAAATATGATACAAATGTGCAATCTTTTTAAAACCAATTTTTTGAAAGAAATTAATAAATGATACAAGTTCAAAATGACTACTGAACCATATTTAATTTTCTTTTACTTAAATGCAATTTTATATTTCCTTTTTATCCATACTTTTTCTTCAAATTGTGTAACTATTTATATAGCTAAATATATGTACCATGCATATATTGTACAGCTATTTTCCAACAATTTTCTATAACATAACAATTGAACTATTATAAGAGTATTGCTCGTTTATATAGATTTTTATTGTTTGCTCTTTTGTACTCTTTTCCCATCTCTGTTGTATTATTCGAAGAATTACTTTTTCATAAGTTTTAAAATAGATTGTAGCTTTAAATTGTAAATTCATTTACTGTGTAATTCTATTCATAATAAAATCCTGATTTTTTAAACGATAATGTGAAAACAAGGTTTTATCTGGTATATGGGATATACTTAAAAGTTTATTAGGCTCTTTACATTAAAACACCTTTGGCTGTTTCAATAGCACTCTTAAACTATTGTTCTGGCCTTATAACTTCGTCTACTCAAAGTCTTATAACTTGTTGGTAGCAATTTCAAAAAACCACACCCTTAAAAATTCTGAATCTTTTTAATTAACTTAAAATTTGACTATGAAATCAAAATGACGTAAATAATAAGTGATTATTTAATAAATTCCGGTTTCAAATATCGCTATTTTGTCTGTTGTAAGCAATTATAGCAATATTTAAAACTGGATTGTGATTTTAAAATAAATTTTACCAAAAATAATGACTATTTGACATCACCATATTTCCCGTACTTTATGAAATGTCGTCAAAACTGTAACAAAATTTGTCTTTTATCGGATAAGATTTCCATCAGAAATTAAAAACTATGAAAACAAGTGAAGATAAAATTAACAGTATTGATTGTTTAAATACACTAAGCAACCCGCATAGCTATAATAGTTATAATATTATAATGTAGGTATTTAACAACTGAAATTGAGCAGAAATTGTGCCAAATCTAAGCGGATTACAAAACATGTTTCAAACAAAATATGTTCAATTCTTATGGTTTAAATGTGGGTCATGGATCTATTGAACTCAATTGACCGATTTTGCTCAGTTTATACGTGTAGAATCCCAGTTCTCTGTCTCTTTTC
The DNA here is from genome assembly GCA_020423425.1 of Chrysopa pallens. Lineage (NCBI taxonomy): Eukaryota > Metazoa > Arthropoda > Insecta > Neuroptera > Chrysopidae > Chrysopa > Chrysopa pallens. The sequence goes on from CM035591.1 coordinate 117,967,583, forward strand.
ATTTTTAAGTTATTTTTGATGATGTAAATAAATAGGACGGACTGGAAAAAATGAACTGATTAGGTAATTCTTGCATACCACAATTTTGTTTAGGGGTTATAGATACAGTTAGAATTTTCAAAAAATCGATTTTTTTTTAAATTTTATTTTCTTAATGCACATATATTTAATGCCTCCGATATTTTCAACATTATCAATTGAGGACTAAGTTAATATTGAGTATAAAATTGCGTTTTATGCAAGGCGTTCATGAAATTGGTGTTTTTGCACAAAAAATTTGATTTTGAATTACCGACAGAATGAGGGATAGATTCACGCGAATTATACAAAATTTAAAAAATTTATTATTTAGTAAATATTTATACAAAAAATAGTAAATCGGACTAGTTTCAGCAATGTAAACAACATAACATCGCCTTATTAGATTATAAGTGCATATTTCCAAAAATTAATAATAATAATAATAACCCTGATGTAAGTCTAAACCTTTCATATTAAATTAATGTTGTATCGTTTGTTTAAAAACCAGCAGGCTCACAAGAAAACATTTAACATCAAAAGGACTTTTCCATTTGGTGTTGAATAAATTATCTTACCTTTACAAAGACCCAAATATACATTTGAATACTATAAATCAAAATGTTATAAAACGAATAATATTTAAAATATTTAGAGAAACACACGCGTTCATATAACGCTTAGTGGGAAGTCGTGCCGCGCCACTGAATTGGATATTATTAATGTCTACAATAATTGTATGCTTCATTTATTTAAATCAACCACTAATCACAATATTCATAATAATATTTGAATAAATTTTAAAACTATAAAGAAGTCCATAAATACATAGAATAGTTTAGAATAACATTATATTGGTAAAATTTAATCCTATATTATTTTGAAAAGTTTTTATTGCATGACAGTTTGTAATGAAGCTATGTCATTGCCTCCAACAACGTTTAGTTATAATTTTTATAACTATCTCGAAAGCTCAAAGCACTGGGAAATAAATACAAATTCTTGTAATTAAAGCCTTTTGAAAGTTGACAATAAGGTATATCCATAGTATTAATAACAATTTTCGCATACCAATTTTCAATTTTCTAATTCAAATTTGAGAATTGGCTATTAACTCAACTTCTTAGCCATATAACAGTCAAAAAACATAAATGATAGGCATAGCACTCTACCACAAAACGCGCTTTCTAAGCGTTAAATGTTTTCTTGATAAATGATAGAAAAACATTATTTTATTCGATGTAAAAATAAATAAATTTTTTTCCGAAAATATCTGAATGTTGACAACATTTACTGTAAAGTAGATTTACATAACAATTATTAATTTAAAGATCAAATTTTCTGCTGAAGGTACAAAAAGGGAAAGGGAATTGGTCAAAAAAATTTTTATGTATTGGCCGCCTACAAAAATTATTTGACGGCCTAAAATATATCTAATTAAATACTTTTTTACAATGAATTACGTTTCCAAATCGAAGCCAATCGCATTATTAAATAAAAATTGAATCAATCACTTCCATTTTGAGAAGTAAGTTACAAGAAAATTATTTATAGAAGTACTGAATTTAAAAATTTGACTTTTTTAATTTTTTAGTTTATAAAATTATTGTGTTTTAGTTTAATGGATCATATTTCTCAGGCCAGATTGATTCATCCATAATATTTCAATTTGAGATTATCACTAACTAAAGATATTAAATATTTAACGAGATAAGTAATAAACTATAGTTACTAACATAAATATTGTTTATTATAATTTATTGATCTAGACAATTATCTATTAAAAGTTGTTAATTGCATTTTAACATAAAATTGAACATAAAGTTTATTAATTAAAAAGAAAAAAATATAGATAAAAAGACTTAAATACAAACTACAAACAGGTACTCAAATCGGGAAGAGCACAGCCAAAGTATGAAATAAAAAAAACCCATGCTTGATTTTTGATAATAACAAAATGGCGACCGGTTATTGTAATAAAAAAGGTTTCTTTTCGATTTTTTTAAAACTATCTCCTAAACTTAGCTTTTGAAATACAAAACTTAGAGATATTCAAAAGCCCTATAAAATTATGTAAGCACAATTAAAATCGGCTCATGTGTATTTTGTCCTAAGCAACTTTCAAAACATGGCGATTTTTCTGATTGCAATAACTTTTTCAATAATTTATTGATTGTCTTAAAAATTTTAGATATGACATTCTGTAATCAACTCAACGTGTGACCGAAGAGAAATAAATAATTTCTGTGAAATTCGCATTTAAAAAGGTACTTACAATTTTCAATAAAAAATATATTGCGATTTGAAATTTTGGTGACGTACTTAAGACATAAAAAGGCGATCTAATGGTCCAAGTTTGGATAGCCTTGCTATATGAACAGCTATAGAATAGGGCTTGAAGGAATATAAAGTATCGTTCCAGGCACTTTGTCACTAAAATAGAAGTGGCACTAATGTATTTTCTTAATAAGAAATGTTAAAACTTCAATTTGATTATAGTTTGAAACGGTTACTCGATAGATACGGTAACACAACAACAACAAAAATTAAAAAATGTGTCGTGCCATGGGGTTAGCACCAGATTTAACGACGCACTTGTTTATAATTATTTTCTACTAACTTGAAACTAAATTTTAAAATAATTTACAAGCGGTTACTCGATTGGTACAGTTAATGTCCAAAAAATGTACTGTAGAAAAAATAAAGCAATGCACCATATTTATCCTGGCACTAAATAATTTTTTCAATAGTGACAGTGAGTAGAATCATTTAAAAAATACTTCATCCGATTACTCGATAGTTCAGGTTTTCTGCAGCCAGCACTTGCTCTATAATTCGTTAAATTAAAATCGGTGCATTGAATCCAATGATCCAACTTTTGAAAAGTTAAAGATAGAAGAAAAATCCAAAGAAAAAAAATTTTATTTTTTCAAAACTATCAACTTTTGTCTTAAACATTTGTTTCGTAAACTGTTTAGATTCGCCATAATTTCAGCTCAAACTTAGCTAAAAAACTGCAATATATAATAATATAATATATGTTTATAAGTACAAGGACTGCACATTTAGAGTATTTTATGAATGTTTATCATTAAAAATAGTTCAAACAATTGGTACAGAACCATATGTCGAGGATCTAAATAAGTACTTCTTGCAGTTGTGATCTTCACTCGCATCTTCAAATTTTATATAGACACAAATTTGTAAAAATATTTTCCAAAAATAGAAATACCACTGAACTTCATAATTATGTATCTGCTATCGCATTCATTTAGTATTCAGATGTTTTATAATAAATATTTAAATTGTCCAAAGAATATGATGTATATGATATTATTATAGAATTTTAAATGTCCACACTATGTGGTCCAAATAAACAGTTGTGGCCTTTATAAATAAATTAAAACATGTATTTTTCAAATATATGATTTGTTACATATATAAGTATATTTTTATATATATATATAATATATATATATAATTATTATAATAAAATTGTAAATATATTTTATAGTTAATGAGCGTTAAAATAACTCTTCGTTTATAAATACTGTTGTGGGTAATACAGGTAGCATTTTTATTATAGTTATGATTTATACAAAGTGATAGAAAAGTTATTATACATTGAATTCAAAAATAATTTTATGGAATTAAGATGCGTATTAAAAGAGCTTAAACACTGTCGATAACGAGACCTTTCTTAAAAAAGAAAATAAACATAATAATAATAATAATAAATCACAATGGGTTCATCCGTTAGGAGCTTCGATGGCATCACATTCTATAGAAAAACAAATACATAAGTATGAAACTAAACATGCCAAACGTATAATACAGTTCTTTTTTTAATATGAAATGTCCTGTGATTTGTGACAGCTTTGATGACGTAACTAGCTAGTAAACTATTGAATATATTACATACATATAATATATTAATCTTGGATGCCGTGGCAGATACTGTAACGAATTGTTATATTAATATGACATGGCTTACTAGCGTGCCATATAACACACACCACGATATTATTTTTCGCGCTGTTCTGAAAATTTAAACTTAAAGAATGATTTTCATTTGTAATAGTGTAGATTTCCTGGAAATATAAATGTAGTGTGTTTAATATATAATAAAGAATTATTTAAAATGGTTTCCAAAAATTATTCAAATAGCCTATTGAATCATTTGCATAAAGCATTATTGATAATCAAACATCAATCAGTGCTGTAACAAATAGACAGTTCTTTGGGTAATGTAAGAAGCAGAATATTTTATACAATTGTCTTATAGTGTACGACGTATTGAATAAGGTGTCGGAAGTAAGATCAGATTTTCTTGTACGAAATGTATGTTGATCATCAGATTTTAAGAGTACAAACATATTAGTTTTGGTACACCTGGTAAAGTAATTTAAAGGAGAAGTGAGATGGTATTTGTATATATTATATTTTAAACATATCTAAGTATGTGGAAGTTAGTTAGCTTTTATTATAAATAATTTATTTAATTACACGATACTTAAGTTACTTGAATGGAATCCTGTAAATTTGTGTGAATGTCTTCTTCTTTAGTTCGTTTTCTCTCTACATGCCTGCCTACACTGACTGACTGTAATAACACAAAAAACAATAAAAAAAATATAAACTAAACACCGCACCAACAACTTGACTTGAAGATATTTTTTTTGTTAGGTATAATTATTAAAATTAACACAAACGATAATTAATAATAATATATTATAATTATAAGTAATAATTTTGTGTATGTACAAAATATAATAATAATGAATGCTAATTAGACAAGTTTAAAAAAATATATATATAAACAAAGTGTATGTAAGGTATTTTATTTTTCATTAATTAAAAATAATCATCCATTTTATACAAGGAAAAAAATTAAAATTATTATACATAGATTTCGTTGTGAAAAAATTTCAAAATGCTTTATACAAAAGTTTATTATTTGTTTCCAAGCACCTTGGTTAGTAAGACGATTTAGCATCCAAGATAAATGTTTAATATTGTATAGCATATAGAGCCATTCATAAATTGCTTCACAATAATTTCTTAATTTTTTTTACCAGAATTACTTGCCACACAATTTTAGCGCCTACTTCTCACTGGTTTCACATGACCTATTTCGTCATACAATGTATAATGATTAAATAAAAATATCAGTTTCAAAACCATTTTTATTGTCAGAAACATGTTAGGACTTTGACAAAAAAAAAAAAACTAATTAACAAATGGTAAACAATGAATTATATTAATAGCCTAGTCTTTGGCATGTAACGTCACGATATTTATCCCCTTTCCACACGGTCACCCAGCGTTGCGTCTGCGACATCTTTTTTGGGCAGATGCAAAACAATTCTGTGCCCTTTTCTCATCTACTTACCTCCAGATTTTCTTTTATATTTTCATTAAATTCTCTAAATAATAAATTTCTTTAATTAATGTTTCACTCGCATGATATATGTTCAAATTATAAATATAAATTTAGTAAGTTTTTTAGTTTATAAAATTAGTTTTTGAAATGTTTCTCCTCATAAACAATAACATTAACAAAATTTTAATTCAATATTTTCAGATTTAAACACGAAAGAAAATTATACTTAAATAAGTAATGCATTAAAATCGATTTGAAAGAAATTTACTCTTACAATAAAAATATTCTAACAATTTTCGAGCGATTTATTTAATTGTATGTCTCCTTCATTCTGTAATTTCTGTCAAACAAAGGAAATCAAATTTGCTTAAACACAAAAGTCGATTTACCGTATCATACATTTTACGTAGGAATTTCTGAAACCGATCAGTTAAAATCTTGACGTGAATTTAATTGTTTTCAGATTCTATTACAACGGTTTGCTATTGATAAATGTAATACTAAATGAAAAACTAACTTATAATTAAAAAACTCGAATCAACAAACTTGAGAAAAATGGTTTTGTAAATGTTATATTTTAATTTTAGTTAATTAACTGTGCATGTAGACTTTATAAAGATGAGATTATTATTTGACCGCACGGCTATTATTATTAAAGTTGAATAGTAAAATTCATCACTCATATATTTTTTTAATATTTTGATATGGATTAAAATAGGAAAGATAAAATAAAAAAATTTTGCTAGTTTATGTGAAACTAGTTTGAATATCAAACAAAATTCGAAAATTAAATTAAAATTGCTTCAAAAAGGAATAAGTTATAAGCTCCTAGAGATTGTTTTTCATCTCTTGCAAAAGGCTTTATAGGATAACCGGCCATTTTGTATAGAAAAAACGTACAACAAAATTTTTGAATATTAATGTAATTTGTATAAAAATTTTATTTATCTTAAATTTTGTTAGAAATTATATATAAGTGCCATGGACATCGATAGGACCTCTTACCGTAGAATCGCCCTTATAAATAACCATTATGGAGTATGATGTCATGTATGTAAATCGCTTTCTTTGTTTAGTTAAGAATTTTGAACGTCCATTTTCAGGCGATTTTTTAAGATTTAAAAAAATATCTTCAAATTCATGTTCGTGAAGTAAAAACGTTTCAATTGAAGTGATAAAAAATTTGTGCATCTTCTCTATTAAGAACTGATTGCTAGTACGCCAATAGTGGAGGAGAGTCTGGATAGTAAGCCGTTTTAGCCTTTTTTTAGCAAGGAATGCTATAAATGTGTTTCAAGAAACCGAGTAGTTTTATTGACAAGCTGAGCGAAGCTGTATTCTTGCACTACACCAGCCCGTCACAACAATTGAATTTTGTGTCGATAGCGGGAATCGAATCGCCAAATTATATAAACTGTGTAAATAATAGTTGACGACAAAACCAACTGAGACACCAATATTAAATGATCACTGGATATAACACAATAAAATTAATTGAATTCTCTATTCAAAATATACAAATAAGAAAAGATTAGGAGATGATATTCAACCAATTTAAAAATTCTCTGCTTTTTCAGAATTATTTTTTAAAATTTACTATGGTTATTTGAGACAACAAAACATATAAATTCTATGCTATTCAATGTCACATGCATAGTTTTATAAAATTGCTAAGTTTCAGAAGAAGTACGTACTTCTAGAAAATATGCTGCCAGTCGTGGACAAAAAACCGCCTCGTGATGTACAAATTTGCTGATTTGAATTGCTACATGTCCGATACGTCTTTAACTAACGAGTTATTATTTGGATACGAGATGAAAACCTGTTACTAAATTATAGTTGAAATAGAAATAGTACGTGTATCGTACATCTGATCCTGAACTAGTATTATAATTACTAGTATTACTGGGCTTCTGAAAGTAAGAATATGATGTTTGCTGTAATTATTTTAAATAATTTTATAATTTTTTTTTTATATTTTTATTATTATTATTATTTTTTAAATACATCAGTCTCGAACAAAAATCTGTAATTAATTATTTTAATATTAATTGCTTATATTGGATAAAATAAAAAAAAAAAAATTAAATTTGATACTCCAATTAATTTCATATATTTTTTACTGGCTGTAAAAACAAAGATAATTGACGATAGTAATTACTATTATCAACAAAACTAAAGTGAAAACAAAACGTGTCTGTTTGTTTACATTTAAAAATTGTCAGACAGTAAAATTAGACAAAGTTCATCACTCATTATTAAATTCTTAACTTTATAAAACAATTATTTTAATTACATATAAATATGAAATTATAATTTGATGTTCTCAAAACTTCCGTTACTTCCATATAAACTGATATTTACTTTCGAGAAACAATAAGTAAAATTAATAATTAAAAATTAGTAAATCTATTAATAATTAGGAAGAAATATTTTGCTTGAATAAAAAATTCAATCCAAATACTTTCGCAGCATTAGCAAAATATTTTCTTCCTTAAAACATCATGTACTCATTTTTGGAAGGTAGTTGAGCCCTAGAAGCACATGGCTGAATCTTCAAAATGGCAGGGCTTAATAAAATATTCTTCGCCGTATCTCGAATTGAATATGGAACCATTGACATCAGAGACCTGTGCACTACAAATGAGCCATTCTGTTTTCCTTAAGCGGTATGCAATTATACAATTTTTATTCCAACAATAATCTACAGTATCTGTTAGCTTAAAACAATTTTATAGCATGCGTGCATTGTGCAAAAATTATAGATTTTAATTCACCGTTGGTAGATGAAGACTTAAATACAATTGACAAACCTTAAAAATTTCTTTAAAAATTGGTCATATTTGGAACGAAAATAATTAGGCTATGATCAGTCCAGGGAAAATGGCCGTAGTTTTTAGGAGAGGCTATAAAATCAAAGTAGTCTTGTTTTTTCAAAATATTGACCTTAAAGCAATCGAAAATAATTTACCTATAAAATAACACAAAGAAATCAACTAAATCTAGAATGAAAACAATTATTAAACTGGTTATCTCTCTAGAGGTGTCCGGAAGAGATAGCTATGTTAGTTTTATCACTCTTATTTTCTTTTTTATTTGCCTTGTTTAGTTCTAAACGTAACCTTTTTGGTTTAACGTATTTGACTGTATATCGTATTAAATTTATAATAGTCGTGTCTCGGATTAAAATGAAACTGCAACTGAGCTTTGACATACAGTTGAATTAGGTGTTATGAATATTGATTTCGGGAAGCTTAGAAAAGCATACCCTACTGTTTCCATTTTTATGAGACCAAATGTGGACATTTCTCCTTTATCAATTTGGATGGATGGCTACATCGATATAAAAATGAATGACTAGAAATTGATGACAATTTTGAGGTTGGAATACGAGACATCTACAATACCGATCAAGGTAAAACTTAAAGTATGAATTTATATTCAAATTTTATCATCGAGAAACTAGATAGACACATGAAAAAACTTCTTGCTTTGGTAAACACAATAACTGGTGTAATTTTTTCCGAAAAATTTATATATACTCTTTAGCTAACAGCTGTTTCCTAACACAAATTCTATTTCACTGGATCCAGAAGGTTTTTTATTAAGCAGTAAAAAATTTTTGGGCGATATTGCAATTTTGTCCGAATTTCGATAAAATTAAATGTTTTTTGTTCAATAGTCTGGTCATACAATTAAATTCTGTTTTCTGAAGCAAGAACTAGAAAACATAAAACCGTCAATTTTAAGCTTGCGTGTATACAGAGGTAATCGTAATTTTTTTACCTCAGCGGTATGTCAACAGAAACTGCATGATCTCTTAAACTTTTGTTGTTATTTAAAAGTAAACGGTAATATGTTTTCTTAATTATACTTTTAAAAAATTATTAAATATTTTATTAATAATATAAACATATTATATTAAATACAATATTGTCTTAAATAATCATTGCATTTTATAATATGGTTTTTATACTAATTAAAAAATTAACTGTTTTCAATTATTAATTTTTTTTTATTGTTCAGTTTATGGAATGAAATAAAATGTTACAACTTTCACATGACAAAATTTTAAAATTTGTTTTTAAATATTATTATTGATATTCTTTTTGTAGGATTTTGTCGTTTACATATTTAGTCATTAAATCCAAAAACGGTCATATTGTTTATTGTTTATTACAAAAGGTTCCTTAATTGAATTTAAAAAAAAAAATAATAATTGATCATTTTCCGTATAACAAATTAAATTTTTTTGAATGTATTGCTTTATTATGGGTGTACCATAGCAAATTCTACTCTGCTTCAAAAATACAAAATTTTTTTGTTCATTCAAAACGTATCGAATTAATAAATAACTGCACGCTGAATAAAATTTCAATTCCATCAATGGCCTTTTTAGGTCTATTTACAGGTAAGATCTTAGTGACTACTAAGAATATAAATAATATTAGTTTGCTAATTTTGCATACTCAAATCCACTTTGTTTAAAACTAAATGTAAAAATTTGTTAATATACTTGGGAGCTTTTGATTATAATAGCTCATAAACTATTATTGTACAATTAGGCCGCACTAAAATTGAAGTTTTAAAGTTGATATATTTATCGTTATCCAAGAAACATGCGTTTTGGATATTCCATAGTTAAGCTGTGATTTGATAACTTTATATTACATATTGGATGGATTTTTTGCCAGCAAAACAAAAATTGATTCGTTTAGCAGGCCTGATTTATCTATTGCAGATATTAAAAGATCTTTATTATGTTGTATCGACTTTAAATATAATAATAATAATAATAATTTATTGCGAATGAAAGGCAAAAAATTAATTTTCATAGATTTTTGAAGCTATAAGCTGTAATTTACGATCCAAATTTCCTTTACCCAACATATAGAAAATTTATTATAAATATATATAACTTTTCAATTTTTTTTATATTTCTATGAGTTTGGAACCTATATCAAATTTTTATTATTTTGCTCTTGTTTCAGGTATGGATAAAACATTTGTTTTCATTTTCACTAGAAATTTGGTAAGATGAATAAATAACAGTACATTCCTTACATTTTTCAATTTTCAAATTTCATATAAGTAATCAAGTTCTTAATGAAATAAGTATGGTAATGTTAAAGGGTGTTCCCTCCAAGATGAATTATTTGCAAGGTAGAATATTCTTATTTATTATATTGCAAGGTAGAACTATCAAACAATCTACGCCTAAAATTTTCAGCATTTTAATCTGAAAAATGAAATGAATCGTTGTTCACCAACTTCTAAATGAGTTTTATCATTAAAAGATTATAATTTTTTTTTTTTATATAATTTTAATATAGCATCAATTAAAAGATAGGTTTTTTTAATTCAAAATTTGAAATTATCGCGAATTTCACCACCAAGAAATTTAGATCGGTAGTTTCACATTCAAGTTCATCGTTTAAGCAATATAGGTACCTATTACCTCCTAAATTATATTATATAGCGTATGGAAATTATAAAATCGATTGTTGGATATTTTACAATAAAGCCTATTTTTATACTCGACATATATAATATGTTATATATATTTATTTGAATCTAAGGTTTGTAACGCTAAGAAATATTGTCAGCTAAATCCATTTTTGATATAGTTCATAGAATCACCTACTAAGTCCATTTTCGTGTGGTCCGTCCGTCCGTCTGCCATCATGATATCTCATATAAAAAAGATAACTACCTGAAAATTTGGTAACGTATTCCAAACATAAAAAGTTCTTGAATGAACAAAATCAGTCCATTGCGGTTCTGGGATTCGCCACAATTTAAGCTCAATTAAGATAATTATCACATATAAGTAATTACAATACATTATTATTATACAAGTATATATATATATATATATATATATATATATATATATATATATATATATATATATATATATATATATATATATATATATATATATATATATATATATATATATATATATATATATATATATATATATATATATATATATATATATATATATATATATATATATATATATATATATAAGTAGAGTATTTTATGCATGCTTATTAAAAATAGTCAAACAATGAAATTCAATCATATGTCGAGTATCTAAACAAGGAATTCTGTGAATTAATATTGTCACTTGTTTGTTACCAATTTATTCCATAAGTTCTGGACCGTCACAAAAGGATTTGAATTATTTCTTATACATATTTTAACATAATTTTTGTATATCGTCTAGTAGAAAAAAATATTTTTAAATAAAAATTTCCATAACTAATTTAGAAAGATTGAAAAATAAATCAAAACACATTCAAAATAAAATCTTTTGAATGAATGACATTTTTATCGAATTTCATTTAAATTAAGGCTACTGCTACTACACATCAACATGACAAATAAATATTTTTCCAACTATGGAAAAACAAGGGATAACAAGAGTTTTCCTTAGTGATTTGAAGTGAAAATATTATATATTATATAAAAACTTTGTATATATTTTTTTTTGAAATAAAAAAAAAACGAATTATTTATGACAACTTTATGAAATATAAATCAGGTCAATCGTTATATAAATATATATATATATATATATATATATATATATATATATATATATATATATATATATATATATATATATATATATATATATATATATATATATATATATATATATGTATTTATATATATATATATATATATATTTATATAGAGGAGCATACAAGCAAGCAAAGAGCAGTCAGTAGTCATCCATATGACATGAAAAGCATTCATTATATAAAATTTTTCAAGAACTTTGACAATTCTTACACTTTATAATAAGTTTTTGTTATAATAAATTTTACTGTATATAAAATATGCAGTTAACTTTATAAATAATACGAAAAGAAAATTAGAAACGAAAAAGTTTTATTCGTTTGGATTTATTAAGAAAACTATCATGTAATTCTTCAATAAAATCAATTCTACTATGGTTTGATATGATTTATTGGCATATAATTAGCAAATCAATGGACAAATTCGTTCATTACATTCTTCATTATTTGTGAAATAATAACATTATAATTAACAAGGGAAGATAACGACATGGTTAATTGTTTAGATACTCGACATATAATTGAATTTTATTGTTTAGAATATTTTTAATTTGCATTCACAATATACTATAAATATTCAATAAATTTCGATTTTTTGACTCAATTTCCTAGATCAAATTATTTTATATTTTTATAAATACGTGTTTCGACTACAAAGTAGTCATCATCAGTATGAATTAGCTAGTTGTAATGATTCTCTGAGGGGATATTACTCGTTGCTGTGCATGCGCAATTTATTACTTTGAAAGTATAACATCATACGTATGTGCAGACCGTCACCAAATTAGCAACGAGTAACATCTCCTCAGAGAATCATTACAACTAGCTAATTCATACTGATGATGACTACTTTGTAGTCGAAATAGGTATTTATAAAAATACAAAATAATTTAATCTAGGGCATTGGAGCAAAAAATCGAAATTTATTCGGAAAATCCTAGAGTTATGAATTTATTGTACGCAATTGAGTTCTTTGATTTTCAATCAATTTTCCTTGTTGAATATTTGAAGTACTATCAAGAGTTTTGGGGTTATTATTTATAAAATTTTAAGTTTGAAAAACAATGTGCATTACACATTTTAATTTAATATAACTCTTTAAGCTAATTTTGAAACAGATAAACTGTACAATTTTGAACAGTTTAAAGACAGAAAATTCAGTAAACAGCCAATAACGATTTCATAATATTTTGTATTTTGAAAACTAAGAATTTTAAACCATTGATCAAATCAAAATCATGCATATACTCTCATTAGGTAAATTAACATGTAGGCAAAAGAGAAAGTTACTGCCTGTGATGATCCTCGTTAATGTTGAGCGTTTATAGTTTCTCAAGTTTTCTAAATCATTTATAAATTCAAAAGAAAACGTTTAAATCAAGCAAAAATACAAACATAACCTCTTTTTCTTTGATACATTGAGTACATACAAAATTTATTGCAATATATTTTTCGTATATCGAATTGTAAATAAAATTTTTACAATTTTACGATTTTATACACATACAATTTAACTCTGTTTATAAGTACTTACGTATACAGCATATTGTTTGTTTTGATGCATGCAAATGAAATAAATGTTTCCTTTTACGTTTTAGCCCAATTTATTCTTCAAACGAAAAAACAAATGGTGTATTTTTGCTTTGTAAGTACTTTTTTTTTGCATTTATATTCGCTATTTGTTATATTCTTTGTCAACGTTTTTATTTTTTTATTGAGTACCTTATAGATTGTTAATATTGTAATTTGTATGAACTTATTATATTTTACATACATTATTTCCTATAAACCTTAAAAAACCTATATTTAAGTAAATGCAAATAAATCTCTAATTGTGTTGTTAAGTGCAAGGCTCGCAAACGGCCGGACCGAAATATATTATCAAAGTTATAAAATTGAATAAAATCGTTAGAGCTTGAATAAAATGCTTAAGTGAGCTTCGTATCCCAATCAAAGTATGTAGGATAGTGGATTTACAAAAGCAAAAAGCAAAGTGATTTTGCCAAAAGTTTTTTACAATTAACACTCACATTTCAAACCTTAATAAGATTTGTATTATATATCCAAGTTTTTTATGGTTACTTTAAATGATTAACATTAACTTGCGTTAAAATTTTAAAAATTTCACACTTAACAATTATCGTAGTGAATATTCTAATTAACGAATCGACGATTAGCGAAGTTTACTATTGGATTAACTGTGCCCACCATATACATATCATATATATTTAAAAACCTGGTGTGCAATGACGTGATTGAAAAAATCAAATTACCATATAATTTGAATCACGATTCATAAAAGAAATATATATGACATCAATTTTGTCGATTATAATGGAAGTAGAGTTTCTCTAATCTTTTGTTATTGTGTATATATTGTTGATCTTACCTTTTTATCGATAAACAAAAACAAAAAAACACTTAATATGGATAACAGAATTTGATACCATCGACATTACGCTCAACACATAGATTTTGTGACGAGATTTAAAAACAAAATAAAATACATTTCAACACAAACATTTTCTACTCTTACCAAGAAGCTTTCACTAATTCGTTAAAAAACTTCACGGTCACATATTGACAATCACGTTCATTTGTTCATAAGTCATTTTCTGTAATACGGAAAAAAAAATTAGAATTTAAAGGGCTCCCTGAGTAATAATTGTTCTTTTCTGATTTTTATTTCAAATGCAAAATTTTGAAAATAATTTTACAAACAAAACATATAGTATAACCATTTATGTTTTAAAAGCCTTTGGTTGCTTGTTTTAATAGTGCTCATAATTAATTTTAAGAACAATTTTTTTATGTTTTTAGCACAATTTTGATATTTATAAAATCATCAAAATAATGAATACTTGCTTTATTTTCAATTGCCTATTTCTTCGTTTTTTTTATTTTAAAAAAATGTATACCTACTGATAAAATTACACCGAAATCGATTGTCATTAACACCATGTGATAAGAAGTATCTTTTCCCAAAAGATTTACTTGAAATACTTAATTTATTGAAGCTTTTTATTTTGAATTGATTTTTATTTGCATGTAGCTATTTATTTAGTCAATATCTGTATTTAATACTGGTAACTAAACTAAAAAATACCAATCTATACAAAGTGATATTCTATGATTGACTGAGTTAGTTATTTGTTCTAGATAATATTATATAGTAGGGTAAAGCTACGTAATACGCCCCTCATTTCATTAAAATCAAATAAGACAGCATAAATAAAAGATAAACTGTAGAATATGATTTAAGATCAAAATTATGGTTTTTTTACAACAAAATGGCGTTCATAAAACTATATTAGCACCTTCAGAAATAGGGATTTCATTTTTTTAAACCCAAAGCCGTACAGCAACCATTATATATAGAATAGATTCTTAGCTCTTACTTAAACTTATTATACAAAATTACTTATTATTTACATTAATTAAAATTATCAAACATATAAATAATCAAAAAAAATTATTTAATAATAACACAAGTATCATAAACAAAAATTTAAACTTTTTTGATTAAGTATCTACTTACAAACAGCTGCCCCCTTTGCTTTATGCCCACAACGAATATTATAGGGTCATACATAGTGCAAAACTCGTGCAGCCAGGATAATCAAGTTGTACATACAATCTTCAGACGGTTGAGTTTTATAGCAGTCTTCTGTGCATTCAATGCATTTTTTTCCGCCTTCATCTGAAATTTTGTATTCTGAGTTTTCTGTCGTTTATCATTCTCGTCATTACTTTCAGAAGATGAAAAACCCATTTAATTTCTTTTTTACTCCACCATTTCTTTTTGAAACTCTCAGCCTGTATACTTTATTCAGCTTGAAAATTTGGTTTCTGTTTATCAGTAAGCAGTTTCCGTTCTTAAATAGTTTCAAATGAAGTTTGGACGGCGGCTTTTTGTTTCTTATTCGATAATATCGATTGATTTCATTTCTCTCATTTCTTGCTATGGGCACATTGAACAGCTTCATCTCTATCCTCTATTATGTGTAAGCATATTATTCAAAAGCTGGGGCCATTTAAATAAATAAAAGTGGGGTGTTTTGTCAATACCGATTTTTAAAATGCCCCAAGTCCAAGTCACATACTTCTAGCTAAATTCTTTACAACAATACCAAAATATTCATGAGTTTAACTTTTTTACAATGAAACAATTGATTTGACCAAAAAATATATGTATATTCACCGTTCAATAAAAAATAAAAGATACTTACCACAAATTGTCGGAGTTACATTTTTAAATATTGTTAAAACGATTGCCACCTAGAACGTGTACTTACCACCCATGATGTTCGGCGCCTAAGATCAACTCGTGCACTTTATATGCAGTACGGGTGCTTTGTCAACTGAGTTTGCGTTTTATCGAGTTTTACCCTACTGTGTTAACATAAGTTTCGTTGTTGTTTGGATGATAAAATGATTGAGACATGATACGATAGACTTTTTGCTGTTGTGTTGAAATGATAGCATTATTTTATAAGTTGAGTACATACCTCTACTTTTTTGGTCTATATGTGATCTTTTTAAATAAAATAGTCCGTTTTTTTCGATCGTATTTGTTTTTTCGATACTTTGCTATTCTTGCAATATGTTCAGAGCAACATCAGCAATTTGTTATTTGTTTTCTGTTCATTCAGACATTATGAAATGATAATATAGCATTTTTTTCACCGAAAGTTAATTTATTTGTCTAACATTTGTGAAAAAAATATATACATATTCTTGAGCTACTGATAATAATAAAGAGACATAATTTTTTTGACAAATTCGAAATGTTCGTAAAAAAGAATTCAGAGAAAAAAGTCTGCGAGATAAGAATCCTACGCTACTGTTTGAATAAACTATGGTTGTACACAAAAATTGAAATCAAAGTAAAAATGAGTTTTATCTTATTCTATATTCTTATTTTAATTTCGAAGCCTACACGAATTTAACACTTTCATGGATAAAATTATAAAAATAAATTATTTAAAACTTTTTTTTATTAATTTTAATTTTCTACTCCACTTAATTAAAACTTTTAAGAATATTTCGTGTTTTATTCCATTGTCGATACTAAGAATATACTAACAAGTGACTCAGTTATTTATATAAAAAAAATTTTGTATTTGCATTTTTTTAAATATAATAAAAATATTTATAATAAACAAAACAAATTACATAACAGCAAATAAATAAAAGTTAAAATAAAAAATATCTAATAATGAATTTCTCAACCTTGAAAAATACACCTACATTAAATAAGTCAAATGTTATAAAATAAAAAATAAAAAAATATTCATGATAATTTCTAGAAATTACGGAGTGTTTATAATGAATTGTAAAAATAAATAAACTGAAATCAATGCAAATAGTTTTGACGGGAAACACTCAATTTGTTCATTGAATAGTGTTTGGTGTAATATTGTAATAATTTATTTAGGTAACTTAATTTTTTTGGTTTAATAGTGTAATAATTTGTTCATTTTATAATGTTTTGGTCCATTTTTATGCTTATGCATCTCTAAACCTCCAAACACATCAAGCAAATGTTATTTTTGGCCACTTCTAGATTTGTATTCACTTCGTGATTTTTGTCTAACGAATGATTGGTACATATCGAATTTGTATCTCCAGTCTGAAAGAGCGCAGATATTCCGATTACTGAGCTCAAACAATCTTCCAGATTGTCCCACGTAACAACAAGGGTATTGGACACACTTAAGCTTGTAAGCCCCTGATTTTTATTTTTTGTCCTTGTTTTTAAAAACTATATTGTCTAATTTTAATGGAGATTCGAGTGCCGTATTTATACTTTCCTTTTAAATATATCAGAGATCTTTCCGGGTGACTTGCCAAAATATGGTATTGTCTTGAAATTTCCCCTGGCAATGTTTCTGGATTCTAGAATAACAAATTCTGGAATAACATTGTTAATACCGTTACCATGTATTAAGCTGGGATGACTCCAAAAAAAGTAATGAATGAAAAAAAAATAGAAAATGTAAAAATTTCAAAATTTTTAACCTTGTTTTTTGGAATATTTCGAGTACAAAAAAGGGAAATTTAATTTTTAAAAAGACGTATTCCTTTAGAAACTTTAATTCTCTACAAAAAAGTGTTTTTTAGAATTAATAAATACAAATTAAGTAAATATGTTATTTTTAAAACTTTTATTTTTTCAAAATACTATGAAATATGAACTTTTACAAATTAATGCTCACAACAATTAATTACACGAATTTCCTTTGAGATACACAATTTGAAGTATCTCAACATATTTTTAAAAAAAGTACACTTTAAAAATAACTTAACAGGATAGATAAAAGTTCAATATTCTCGAAAGTCATAAATCCTATCCGAAGTTACATTATGGATAATAAATATATTCTAGGAATTTACAAGGTATATCAAATATAAGAGTGTTGTGTAATATATCTGTAGTGTCTGTGATATCTCCCGAAAACAAATTTAAAGATTCGGCTATATTATTCGATAAAATGAAATTTGCATGCCTTAAAATATTATGAATGAAACTATAGAGTATATTTAGAGAAGTGCCGCAGCTGCGTTACTTGTACCTAAAGTTTTTGGTCTTCTGTTCCCTCTTTTAGAACACTCCGGGACCCGACGGCAAAGATACATTCTAGCACAAGTTGAAAAATTATTGTATTGTTAGTACGTTGGTGAAACCGGTTACTTCGTTCTTACCCAAGCTAAGATCGTGTGATCAACTAAGTAGTTAAATGGGTGAAGGTATAAGTGAAGGTATGGGTGAAGGTATAAGTGTCTTTCTCATTTGGCCCTTGAGCCTGTATGTTTGGAACAATAATAAAAAAACATAAGATAACGATTTCTTAAATACATTTTAGAATTCCCTAGTTGATAGTTAGCAGTTGGAACAGATGTGCGTAATGCTTTGCTCTTTAAAAATGACATCTTTAAAGTATTCCAAAAATGCTCGCCTATTTGGTAAAAACACAGGCCGAATACAAACCATTGAATATTATTCACATAAGTAAGCAAATTTATAACCTTTCGTTAATACTCCGTTGCAGTATGATTTTAAACGTTAAGCAAATCACAGGATCATAAATACGACACTCAAATAATTAAACGAGTTGTTTAATTTTTATTTATGAAAATTTTTAATGATTGAAAATTTTTTGTTGATTTAAAACTTAAGGATACAAAAAAAGTGTTTATATTTTCTCACTAAAGGAATAAATGTTTGATTACTTTGTATGAAATACTTGTGTTGAGGTCTTATTATTCGTAAAGATATACATATATATATGTCACTTTTGATACTTTAACCTCTATAAGAGGCCAAGAATGGTAAAGGTTCAGGTTTGGCAAGATCATATGGTTTCAAAAATAATAAACGAATATACACTAACACATTATAAACTACGAGAATTCAGCCACTTCGACAGCAGTTTTCCTCCACCGCATCTATTCAGTAGAGTTTAAGGCGTCCCAATTTACGACAGTTATTTTGAGTGATTGGAAATTTTTCATTCTTGGAAATATCATACCCAACCCAATACAAGGGACTTATTTTTTATACTCTGATCTAAGAACTAACTACGTCTAGTACTTTGTACATGTGGTAAAATTTAAAATTCCATCTTCCACGCCGAATCTTTTTCTTCTGAATTCCAAAAATACTAAAATTATATTCCTCCTTCATAAACAAAGTCCAAGTTCAGAAACGTATATCAGATCAGTGCGAAAGAAAATTTTTTATAGCTTTGATTAACTAGATAAAATCATTTATAAAAAAATGATTCACTATTTTTAATAAGCATTCATAAAATATTCTGTCTATACAGTTATATATGTATAATATGTAATTTTATTACCTATATGTGTTTATTAGCCAAATTTGAGCTAAAATTGAGAACTCAACATTTTACAAAAAAATGTTTCAATCAAAAGTTTTTTGTTTAAAAAAAACAACTTTTTTTGTATTTGAAGTTCTTCTATCTTTTATAGTTTAGAAGTTGGGTCATGGATCTATTGCGTCCAATGGATATTTTCTCATTTACGAAGTTAAACTCACTTTTGATGTTTAGAATATGACACATTTCATCTGGCTACCTCTTTTTGTTTTTGAGTTATCGTGATGACAGACGGACAGTCGGAAATGGACTAATTAGGTGTTTCTATGAA
Organism: Chrysopa pallens; assembly: GCA_020423425.1. Classification (NCBI taxonomy): domain Eukaryota; kingdom Metazoa; phylum Arthropoda; class Insecta; order Neuroptera; family Chrysopidae; genus Chrysopa; species Chrysopa pallens. Next base: position 117,987,746 of record CM035591.1, read on the forward strand.
TACCTATTCCAAAATTTTTGTGTGTGCGGTCAAAATTAGGTATCATTACAAACTTTAGTCTAAAATTAATATACTCTGACATATTATGTATGTCGAGTATAAAAACTATCATTGATCTTTAAAATTGATTGTATTTGCATACATTCAAAGATCAAATCGATTACCTTTAAAATAATCGTTTTATTCATTATACATTTAAAATCTTCTTGACCTCTCTTAACCAAACACACAATAGATATTTGAAAATGATATCCTGTATAATCATGTCCATAATTTTACCCGTTAACCATTATTAGATTTAGTAGGTGTATTTGAACATCATTGAGTTTACCAAAGCAAACAAACCAAAGCTTAGGTATTATTATAGTAGTATATAAAATAATATGTTCGTATAAGGAAATATCCTATCTTTTTTCAATAATATATAGAAAATTATTATCTTGACTTTATTCTTCGACACTATTACTTACGTATTGGTATTTGTGTTTTGTAACGTGGCTTGCTTGCAATGATAGTAAGACTTTTTACACGTCTCTTCTTAAGGAGGAATATTACGTACAGTAGTAGAATCTACCGTTTATTTTAAACTTATTCTTTGGGTTTTAGTTACGAAAAATCTTCAATTTCATCTTTCTGGCTTATGGTATGATCATTTTAAATATAAGTTGTCAAGGAAATAATAAAAGGGAGTAAAAAAAATTATACTGCGAGCGAATATCAAACCTGGGCTTTGGGTTGTAGTGGCTTTACTTAATTTTCAAGATCTATGTAATAGAGTTACCATCAAATTACATTAAAATTTAAAGCTTTCCTATTCATGTAAAAACGTTGGCTGCAATTTGACGTAACACCGGTATATAATATTGAGAATTCTGCTATCTCACATTGAGAACAAAACATAATCTAACTCTTTCAAATATTTTTGTACTAAATGAGATAACTGTTTAGATTGAATTGACAGATAGCAACTAATACTTTTTACCAAAATGATGTCACATTATGGCAAAATGCTGTAACCTAGTGATGATGTTTTAGTCTACGTGATATAAAGTTATAGAATACAGAATTTTAATGTAAACAAAATAAATTTATCATATGCTTTTATGACTTTATTGACATGTACATCAAGTGTTTCTATTTATGTCTTGCAGAATGTGATTGAGATAACAAAAGTTAATAAAACAACATAAATTAAATTTGTGTATTAGAAACTATTAATATATATGGTACGCACCTTCAGATTAACAGATAGTAACATTGGCATGATCGTCAAAAAAATTTAGTTTTGGCGACGTACTTAAGACACAAAAAGTAACATCAACTTCGTGAATCATAAAATTCGGTCAATTGGATCCAATGGATCTATAATAATCCATGATCAAACTTTTGATCTAAGAAAGCTCAGAAAGAAAGTAGTAAACGAAAAAAATGTTAATTTTTTCAAAACAAACAACATCGGTTTTAAATATTTTTTTGTAGAACATATATTATTGCAAAGCATATTATTTACACATGTGTTATGACTGTAAATTTAGACAATTTTATGAATGCTTATCATTAAAAATAGTTCAAACATTGATACTGAACGGCATCTAAACAATTAACTCTATAAGCTTTTATCTTCTCTTGTTTTCTATGCTTACTGCTCTTAAGAAGTATATTTTTTTTTAAAATTTTTTATATCAAAAACAAAAATTTTTCTAGCATCCGAATTTTGAAATTATTTCTATATTGCCCGTAAAGAATAGAAAGTAAGTATTTTAATTCTAGTTCCATTTAATATTGCTGAGATTCTAAAATTTTAATTATCGTCGATATTTCGGAATAAACTGTAGTTCCTCCTTAATAGAACCTAAAGCGGTTTTATTGTTCATATGCGTGTATGATGTGTGATTGTGTTCGAATGTGTATACCCGTGGTGCATCCAACATACATATAACAATATATGTATACTGTATACATATCACACATGTGTGTATATTTATTTATTGTCAGTATAGATCTATAAAGGAGAGGTCAAGTTGTTGCCGCTAACCATTTCTCTTCACTTGAATATAATGTACAATAATCATAATCATAATAACAAGTTTTCTTCTTCCTCCTTCATCTTTTTATTTTCAAAGACAACAGTTCATAAAATGTACACTATAATTGAAAACAATTGAAGCAATTCTGAATGAATTCTGATTTTTCTTAAAAATTTGCTTGGATTAATTAGTTTGGTCCAGTAAGCTGCCGTCAGTAGCTATGTAGCATTGCACCTTTTTAAAGAGGTTCTAGTTACAAAGTAATAGCCCTATATGGAGCATTCGGTAGAATTGTAAAAACAACACGAATATAAAATAAAGAAAAGACAATATCATCTTGATTTATATGTTTTGGAATTGTATTAATGCGCAGAACACTCTGTAGAGAGATTTTTGTATATAAGCAATTTAGATTGAAACGTTCTTCTTGGGACTCTTCTTCTTGGGATGATGTTCTGTTCCATTAATATCATCCGTACTTAACATGTGTTATGTTCATCTGGCATCATGTAGCAAATAATGTATTATAGATGTAATAATGTATTAACGTCATTATTTGCTGGTGTCCAGAAGTAGTTTTCCGAGGATGCGAGCCCACCAGTTGACGTATACATTACTAAAGTCATTATTCTTCCAATAATCCGATACACAATCAATTAATTAACTTGATTAGAATACCGATTTGTCATCCCGGTATCGCCGGAGAAATAATTGGCAGTGAGATTGTAAACAGATATTACAGATTAGTTTATTATAATTACGAAGAACTCTCGTTTGTGATGTTAGATTACTATCACCGCTTACGTTTATTTTAGAAGTTAAGGCAATACAAATGTAAACTTCAAGCTTTATATGAAAAAAAAAAGTATATATTATAATTTTTAACCAGCGACTTTGTTTTCAATGTTATAAATGTTATCATTTTTCAAAATAATTAAGTTATTTAAAATTCCTGATCACAAAGAGGATGAGGAATCTTTGTGTATATATATTCCATTTTTATTTAAAATTAAAAATTTATTACAAAATATAGTACAAACAAGAGGGGAGCACAGAAATGAAAACGTTGTTCAATACTACGGAATCCTTATATTTCTTTTATAATATGATATTGTAATTCAATTCACAACTAAAGTCGAATCTTTTGCGTTAGTTTACGATTCATGTATTCACTGCGTGGGTCACATTAAGGCTTGTTTTACGGATTCTATTTTTGCCGTATTGCATACTATAAATAAAAAAATTTTAACACGATTATTTATAAATGAATAATAGACTTCAAACAAACCAATCAAATTGTATTATACAAATGTGCACGTGAAACTTTTGTTTACAGACAATGGCATAACGAAAACGATTCAACTATAAGTCTCTGGTAAAACCCATAGAAGGTTTTGACAATGAATAGCACTTTGCTCGATAGCGTTTCAAGTTTTTTAGGTACAAATGTACCATTAATACAATATTTTAAAAACAAAATGTTAAGTATTGTGATGGGGTGGGGTAGTGCAGTCAAATACAATAAGTACCTACTATATATTATAATCGTTTCTATATCTGATAAAAACAATAATAAATATATTTATAATATACAATTCACAATATTGTTTTTATTAAATATATTTATTGAATAAATGCAAATATATTACACGGTTTTTGTGACAACAACACAGTATTATTATTATTATTACAATAAGATTATGTGCCTATAAGTAATATATTGAGTATTATGTATATGAATAACAAGGAATTATTGACCATAAATATTACCGGATGGCAACTATATATTTATTTATTTCACATGACCCTTCTTTAAACACTATACAAGATTCACCTTTCGAATGTGTCAAATATGAATTCGTTGATGATTAATATCTTTTACGAATTATCATATTCGATGCCAACTGCTAGAAATTGTAACTCGTTTAAACGTTCTTTATATAAATACAAATTTTTATTGATTTAAATTTATCATTTAATTGTACAGAATCTAAACAATTAACAAGATTAACATTTATCACCAGGAAAATATTTAAATGAATTTAAGTATGTAATTAATATCTAATGTGTTAATTGGATATTGCTTTAAATGCGTTGTTTTGGTGATCATATTGAAAGATAAAAAGGTAAAAAATAACCAGTGTACAGATCCACGGAAACGGATACGGATGTGGATGTTAAGATGGATGGATCCTTAAAATGTAATCATTTATTGGTTGAACTTTGAACGACGAATAATTAGAGCTAAGCAAGAAGAAGATTGGTTGAATTGTGATTATTTGATTTGAATAATAATGAATTTTGAGCAATACATTTTAATATACGTACTGTAATTACTATCTTATGATAAGGTAGTCTTATCTTATGATAAGAATTACCACTTATCTCACTACACTTCTATAAGGGTTGTAATTTTATATTCAGTCTTTGTCAAATATGTAATGTTTAAGAAATAAATACTATTTTGATTGGATTTAACCGTTATTTCACAAATAATACATATTTTAAAGTAGAATTTTGAAATTAATCCAAAATTTAATTTCCTTATTTTAACTTTGAAATTTAATTTACGTAATTATTAAAGTGATCCGTTTTCTTTTTGGGTACCCGTAAAATTTTACCAATTGTTTCAAATTGACATACATTCGTTTTTTGTAATTATTGTAATGGGAAGATCATTCAATAATAAGTGTAAAAAATATATTGACCGCTTCGTGACCGACAAAGGGGAAACTAAAATTTTTCACATCTCTATTTCTATGGTTTATTAAAAAAACCCTTTGTCTTCTATCATCCATAATCATGAATGAAAATACACACCGTTTTACAGATCCAGAAGAAGCATGCATACAAAAATATAATAAGAAAATAAATTAGTTTGTATTTAGTGCTATTTATATGCGCATTAGTTGTTCTATTTTGGATATTTGTGTTCAAGTCGTTTAGGAGAAAATGGCATTTAAAATTTTTGATTGATTTCAAATCATTTTGCGATCTGCCCCTTCTCTGCAGATCTCTCTAGGTTAACATGGGTATTAACCAAATAACAACTTTGGTTGAATACACTACTATGTATATATAATATATATCTGGAGATATTAATATAATATCGTGGATTGCACTTCGATGTTTTAACGTTATGTTTATACATATTTACTACTTGCCAAAATACTCCTCTTTCTTATTAAAGAGTCTATTCTAGCTTCCATTACATCCATGAAATGCCAAATAGTATGTGGAAATATACGGTCTAACAATAACTGACGGAGACTTTGCTACAATGGTGTGTAAAGCACCCCTTACTATTAAAGTATATACAGACGTTAGGTGTCACAGTTAATACAAGATTATGAATGCACACACATATAAAATAAATATATTTATTATTTGCATAAAACCGTAAAAATTTATATTTAATATTTATTATTTAAAAAAGCATAAAATTTAAATACATTTTGAAGTAATGTATAAAGTTAGTTAACGTATTTAACGCTCTGTTTGTTTAAAATTATTTAATGTATAGAAAATATAATAAAACAAAAGTCTCAATTTTTTATTTTCTTTATCACATATAAATGAATTTTTGGTTTCTAATTACATGTGAGAATGTTAAATAATAATTATTGTTATATTAATACGTTTTTGAAATAGTGTTAAAATGGTTTATGTGTGAAAATATTTTATTTACAAGCACTGTTGTCAACAAGATCATAAAATAAAATCACAGAGTGATGTAAAAGAAATTCTTAAACCTATTAATACGTTTAGAAACATAAAAACTGCACAAAATTATTGAAGTTTGGACTATTGCAATGAGTTACACAAATCGATTTTAGAGACTTTAATGTCAGATTTGAATTGTTTTTGAATAAAGGAAGTTTTTATGCCTGTGATGTTGTGGAAAATATTACGAATACGCAAATATACTTCGAACGATTATTTTATTTTATTAGCGATTTTCTCGTTTGTGATTTACACAACGTCTTGCTAGGCATCGTTGTTTTGATGATGATATGATAAAATTGTGAAAAGTTGTGTCGAAATGCTGATTTTTATAACCCAAATTTAAGTTTTTTGTGAGGATTGAAAGAGGATTGGAAATTGGTACACAATTATAATTAGTATCAAGTATATAAATTTTGCGATCCTTAATTTTCTTCTTCTCTCCAATTTTCTTAATATTATAAAATCGTGTTTTTCGATAGTTTTAAAAGAATCGCACATCATGGTTGACCTTATCCGGTCAAACGGTCAAAAGTGGACAATAAATGAAAATAGAAATAGTAGACAATAAATGAAAATGTAAGGCGTTTTCTTAGTCTTCAGTTTTACATTCAAATAATCGAAAAAAAAAAACAATATTTGTATTGAATTGTCTAGACGTAAAACCTAACTTTTATGATTACCTTAAATTAGTATTTACGGTTCAACAATTTAAACAAAAGCTTTTTTGTTTTTGTTTTTTATGGAGTTAAAATTTATTTTTCAATTCAAATATCAAACATCAAAGAAACTTTCCAATTGTTTTCGATCGTCATACATACATGCATACAAATTAACAAAACACACTTAACCTGTCAATTCCATTGTTCACAAACATAAACACTGTTCCAAAATACAAAAAACAAAACAAACAAACACCTGTGATGATATTATATTCAGAGATGTATTTCAAATGTTAATAAAACTGCATTATACAGAGATGTTTCAGAATATATAGGGAATTTGCCTGATATTAATAGTCAATTATTTTTGTCTATTTGAGTAAATGAATTCATAAATAAATGACAAGTAGGAAAATAAGAAACCATTTCAAGGAATTGGCACCCCACAACTTCATTTTTGTCCGGGTACTTTACTTGAAAACCTGGGACATACGTAAGAAATAAATCTTAAGCTTGTTATCGAAAAATATTTCTACAATTGGTTGAGTTATTTTTCTTAGACTCTAAACGGACACCAAAAACCAACTAAAGTCATGGCAAAGAGTTTTGTTCTATTTGTTTAAATTATTTGCTAAATTCAGCTTTTAAAAGAAAAAGCTTAATTCAAAACTTACGAAATATTTAAAAAGCCTACAAAATGATGAGCGTAAAATTAAAATCAGTTTATGAGTTTTGAAGTAAATTATAAAAAACTTTCAAAATATGACGATTTTTTTAATTTTTGCTATAGTTTATGGAAAGTCTTTTAACTTTTCTTCGAAGGTTTTTTTAAACATTGACCTATGATGTCCTATTTGTAAACTTAATTTCTACGGATGAAATATTGTGGATATTTCGTTTAACCTACTCCATCAACATTTCACAAACAATCTTCACATTAGACATTCTTTTATAAATAATAATTGTATATTATTAACAATTTAGTTGTAGAATCAGTCAACATTCTATGTATCTATATTGTATTTCTATTGTGAATGAATTAAATTATATCAAATAATATAATAATAATAATAATAATAATAATACAATGAACAAATATAATATTCATGTGTAGAGATAGGTATATAAATATGGACATATATTTATTATAATACTCATAAATGTTTACATAACTCGTGACTGTGACTGAAGGAAATAGATATTTTAATATTAGGTAATTTAATACACATCTTCTAAAAAATATTTCTTCTTCTCCCTTTCAAAAAATGATTATTGTTTGTAATCAAATATGTATACTGATAGGTGTACCTACCTTAAAATCATGTATAGAAGGTTTAGTTATAGGTGAATAAGTTGACATGTGTTCGATCATCTGAGCGAGTAATTCAAACGTTTCAAATTTAAGGATTTGATAAATTCGTAATAAATTGGAAATTCATTGCTTGAATTTAAAAAAAATAAAAAATAAATAAGTACAAAGAAAAGTTGATGTACAGACTTAATTTTAATACTTAAACATAGAAAGATACCCTTTTCTGTAGTAAAAAACTTGAAAGAGAATTCTGATCTTGAACTTGATAAGCAATTTTTTATATTAAATATTTCAATTAGGCTGAATATACTAAAAATAATTGGGGTTCAGAAGAAAGTTTTACTATAATTTCAATTCTCTTACATTAAACACAAATATGAAGCTTGCGTACAAAAGTTTTACCCAGAATTTTGTTTTCTGGTCACCTTATTTACAAATTTTGACACTTCGGCCTATATCTCAGAATGGAAGCAAGCGTTTTTTCAAGAAGTTCATGCTTAACAAAATTAAAGTAGACAACATTTCCTACATTTCCCATATTAAATACATGCTTGGAAATTATTCTCATATTTGGAAATGAAATATTTCGCTGCTAAAATATCGTTTCGCTTTCATAAAAGGAACACGTTATCAATTCGCCTGATTCTATTTGCATATTTGTTTGCCGTATGACATTTTTGTTTATGGATCGATTTAAAAAATTATTTTTTAGAGGGTTTTAATTCAAAATAACTTTGACTTTTTTTTCAGTGTGTTGAAAACGTTTCTTGTGTTTTTGATTTGGAAAAATTTTTATAAATGTTTATAAAAGAAGTTTTACCATAAATATTGTATCTTCCTCTTAGTTCCTTCAACAGTTTTGAACGTACATATTCTTTTAGATTAAAAAAATATTAATAGTACCTACCTAAAAAAACGGTTCAATTAAATTAATCAAAAAATTAAGTTAACATACATATTATATTTATTAAACACCCCAATTGGCTAACCAATTAGGAGCTCCTTAAGGAAAATCGAATTTGTGAATTGAATCAGATTAAATCAATCATAGTAAGAAAAAGAAGCTTATTTGTAAATTTTCTAGAAATAAAACTAAGCTTACAAAAAACAGTTCTCTAATCTAATTAAATAGCCTATACCATAATTTTATTATTATTATTTTATACAAACATAGGGCCTTTATTTTACACACCTACATAATATTATAATCTTCAAAATAAATATTACAAACAAAAAAAAAACACATTCACATTTCGATTTTTAAAGGTTTTAATGAAATATATTTAAACGTATATCTTTATGTATATAACTATATATGTATAATTTTGTAATTCAACCACTTCATCGTCTTTAACTTTTGCCCATTTTGTTATTTTTGTTGTTTGTTATATAGAAGAGAATCATGTTGTTGTATTATATACCTTATATAATATAAAATTAACATAAAATAGGAACACACATTAAATGTAATTGTCGAACATTTTGTATTTATAAGCAATACAACAATATTATTCGATGTTCTATAAAAAGTATCATATTATATACAACAAAAAATCGTGTGATACTTTTACCTCTATATGAATATTGAGTAGATATTCTTATAAATTTGAGTGAGTCTTTTGTTTGAATTGTAATGTTGTTTTCTCATAGGCAAAATGGTAATTGGAAAAATATTGGGTAATTGTACATTAGTAAGACTTAAGACCAATTCAAAAATAAAAATGATTGGCGCATGTTTAGAATGTTGAAAAACGATAATTTAGGTCAGAGAAAGACAGGGAAAATTTGTGAGAAATATCAGTTTACATGTTAATTCAACAACAAAAACAAAGACTCGATTGAAATTAAAACATGATAAATTTAATAAATGGATACACGTAAGGACTAAAAAGCTCGTAGACCCATGATAATTTGATCCAAATTTACGTCCAAGAAGTTACATGGCCGCCACCATCATATCACTCCCAAATCTTTTAAATTCTCAATACAAAAAAAAAAGATTTTTTTTAAATATTTATTATTCTATAAAATACTTAAAATACTGAAATTCCTTATTATTATTGTAACATTCAACAAATGCGAGATTATTTCGCCTCGAATTTAGTCATAATTTTTATGGGCTACATTGTTCCCCACGCAGAAGTTTCATATGCGCAAAGGTTGAACGCATTAGGCAGATACATATGAATTAGTAGATGGGTAAAATAAAAAAGCAATAAGGCTACATTTGGTTTTTTTGATATGTACCATGTTTCTACTTGGTATAAATTTATGAGAGTAAAGAATTCAATTTTGAATGAAAAGAATTATTCATCATGACGAAAACTCATTTCAAATAGTTGATGAAGAAATGAGTCTATTTTTTATGACAAAATATTAATGTTGCTTATTACACAAAATAAGGCAAGCGCTGTTACACATAATCTGCGAGTATAGTAAGGCTCGCTCGAGAATATTTTTACTCTTTGAAGAATGTTTTATTACTAGAAACACAAAAATACTGTAACTTTGTTCGTTATTTTAATGTGACATTATTAAATCTGTGCATAGAAGTCAAGTGTTTTTCCAAACCAGATTTTTATATAATAATAATCTATATAAGAACTTTATCTTTGTTTTGTTGTAATGGTTATTATTTGATTGTTTTGAATAAGTATACTGAAGAAACTTCTTCGTATTTTAATAGGTAATGGTGGGATTGTTTCTTTTATATCTATTTTGGTGTTTGTTCTATTATAGGGAAATTGGAATTTTTTTAAATAAAAACAAATGAGTGAATCGTTTTATACAAATAGGTTTTGTTTGAATACATGAGAAAAAATAGTTTTCAATCTAAATTGTCTTACAATCGTCAGTGTAATATAATTTCGATTTTTCTGCGGACCTCAATTATTTTTAATATTTTTGATTTCTTCAAAGTATATATAAAGTAAGTTTTGTGAATTTTGGCTCCCATAAACTTGGCATGAAACCAACGTCTTCAAAAATTAGCTTGACATAAAGGCGTTAATTTAACCGCACGGTTCATTTGTTTCTATATGTACCTTTTACCATACAAAATATTTAAAAAACGGTTGTTATTTATTATAAAAAGAAAATATTGTTGTTTAATTCGCCTCATTGGGAAGTTTCTCATGTGGACCTTGGTGGTCGCATCTAACCCGCTTGTTGATTTTTATTTTTAAAATTATTTTTCCTTAAAAGTAGCTTGCCATAAAGACGTTAATTTAAGCGCACGGTTCATTTGTTTCTATTATAAAAATATACGTTTAGCGTATCTATATGTACCTTTTAGAATACAAAATATTTAAAAAGTTGTTATTGTCAATGATTGGTTGCTTATTAAAAAAATTGGTTCGCAAATACTGATTAAAAATGTTTGATTAGCTAAAGATCAATGACACATCACATAAGGATCAGTTTACATTTGAGATCTTTTAGTAACTTATTGGTGGTTTTCGTTATTTGTATAATAATTTTGAAATTAAATTCCAAAACCATAAATGGCAAAGTAATATTTAAATTAAATTTAAAAAAATAACAAATTTGTATAGAATGTTTACACATGTTCGATAAAATATCCAAACCAAAACAAACAAATAGTCTCACATATTAATTGTCAACAAATAATTTTGTTTACTTTATTTATTAAATTAAAATGAATATAATTTTTTTTTTGTGGATGGAAAAGTGAAAGTCGATGGGAAATAAACAAGTTTACTTTATCGATTGTCATTTGATACTTGTCATCTTATAGCTGTTGTCCGTGTATTAACTTTGTGCTTGCTTCATGGGTCTAACTTATAAGCAGATAACCAACGAATTTTATATATTAATGTTGTCAATAATAAACATCGAAATTTAAACGATACACGATGAATTTTAACTTTTTAAATAAATTGTTATTATAATCGAGTTAAATAAATTTCAAAATTCTTTTTTGTCAATTTAAAATATTTTTTACCAAATTATTAATGTACAAGTATAAATTTTTAGCCGCAGGAAAAAAAATTTAAAGTTATTTTTATTTTCAAAAAATTTGTATGATATAACCATTTTATTTTTTTACAGAAATAATTAAACCAATAAATGAGATTTGAGAAAATATCAATTTGTAATTTTTAAATCCTTTTTATTTTTAGATTAAACTTTGTAAATAATATCTCTCTCGTGTTCATGATAATTTGTTTACTTCGTAAAACAAAAAGTAGGCGAATAGCAACGAAAGTATTAAAATCCGAGGCCAAGCTTATCATGGAATGTTGTATATTAAAGAAGCGATCTTTTAAATAATCGGTTTAAGAAAACCTTAGCAAAATTCAGGTTAATTTTGTTTTTCAAATTTTGAAAAATATCTAGAAACTAAACCTCAATTAACATTTTATCAACAAATTTAAAATTAATTAAAGGCATATTTTGTGGCGAATTCTAAATTGTAAAGAAATAATTGTGCATTTTAATAATATAGTTTCATGAATTTTGAAATAAATTGCTTATATTCTACTCAAAATATTCTATAAAATAATTATTTGAAGTTTTTATAGTTTAATTTTAATTTTAAAGAATCTAGTAAAATAACCAAATTTCTGAACAAACCTGATTAAGGAAAAAATAATTTTTGGTTTATACCAAATTAAGATAAATTTGATAGTTTAGTAAATTTATGGATGTCAAATTTATTATTTATTAATTACAATTTTTTTCGTACTAATAAATGACCTCGAACTTTAAGTTTTGTTAAATTATGTAAAATTAATGATTCCTAACAAAATCTTGAAAAAATTTATTATCATTTATTTTTTTAATGAAATATGTATCCTAAGAATTTAGAGATTTTAATGTCAATTTAGATTTATTTATTTTCCACAATTCCATTTCAATTTTAATTTGCATTTAAATAATCACTATTAACATACTCATTTTAATGAAGGTGTATTATTGCCTTCAATTTTATACTAGTTTAGCTAACAGAGCAAAGTATTCAAAATTGAATTTAAATATTCTCAAAATTAGGTGCTTTCAAGGTGCTGTAAAATTAAAGTAGGTGTTCGAATTTTTAATTAAAAGAATTAAGTCATTAAGATTGCTTTGTTGTCGTGATATCTCACTGGCAGAGCAATTCTGAAATAAAAACTACAATAGTCTAGGTACTAATATTAGGTGCTTTTATGGAGTGCCTTCAATAAATCAATTTAAAATTACCTAAGGTTCCGGAAACATTCTATCTTGATAATTTTATCCAGTGTTTCATGCTGTACGGATTTTTTTTTGGCAATTTTGATTAAATTGAATTGAAGGCACCATAAACGCACCTGAAAAGCATATCTAAATTCAATTTTGAATACTTTGCTCTGCTAGCTTGACTTATATTTCCATTTTTTAAAAGCTGTGCTTTAGATTTACCTATATCTGAATGTGTAAAGCAGTTTACCATAAACATTACAAACTACTTTCGGATATCCGAATGATCTACAGTGAAGGACCACATGTCTCCTTATACGTAAAAACAATATAAAAGTAGGTGCAATCTACGTAATTCCACAACTGAATTTAAATAAAAAAAAAAAAAAAAACGATTCAAAATATCAATTTGCAACGTGTAGTCATGCGAATAAACAGGCTTAGATATAAGTGTAATAAATTCAACTGTAAATAAGTAAAAGATGAGAATAAAGTGATTAAATTCAAAGTTTTGTTTGTAAAAAAAGTGTGTTTCTCCCAGCGTTACCAAAATTTTCCATAATTTTTTTTACTATCAAATGGTTTTCATATTACTATTATTATATACGTTTAGTTTCTTTTGCTGAAAAATAAAATTTGAATACTAGAAAATTACATTTTCTTTATGTTTATGATTACAGATTTTAATTCTTTGAGTTTATTTAACTTGTAATTATTGTGTTACGTTTATTTTGCGAGATGTAGTCTATATCAATTCAGAAACTAGAAGAAATTTAACGATTTTCTATACGTTTATGTGGAGTAAATAATTTCAGAAGTGTGTGGAAATATCTAACACTTATATGAGTACGATCTTAAATCTCTGGCTGCCATTATTTTACAAATCATAAAATTAGGGTATAAATTTCTATCACCTGTTAAACTGTTTATTATACTAGCTAGTAATAGCAGAATCTGTAAGTTCTATCATTGCTCATTGTTACTTTTTCATCATATTAAAAACATACATAAAAAATGTCGAGATAATTTACTATTGATTAAGCTTTGTGGGTAAAATGACCACATAAACAACAATTTCTTTATTAATCTAAAAATATTTTGGAACTATTTCTCTTTCGTTTTTTTTTTATAATATGTAAATTCATCTCTATAATTAATAACCAAATGATAAATTACCGAGAATATTTTTTTGTATTTTATACAGTATAACGCCATATGAATCTATTAAAGAATCAATAAATTTTAATTTAGCCTTTAAAATTTATTCGGATATGCACGGTTAATGGTCACCTGAGGATACAAATAATCTGCATAAATAGTTTTATGCTAATATCATTTCAGTATTAGTTTCTGCTAATAAGGTAAAATAAAATATAATAACTAAAAAAAGTATGAAAGTCTTTACGTAATAAATTGTGGGAGGTGATCACGATAATGATGATCGGAATAAATTTACATATAAAATTTCATCATAAATTTAATAATAATTTAATTTCAATAAAAAACTAATATAAACTTAAAATATATTTATTATACACAAAAAGATTATAATCTAAAAACAGAATAGAGTTAATGATATTCAAGACGCCAAACATATTTTAATAAATGATTATTCATTTTAATAATACTAAAATATAATATCCTATCGTATGCGTATTTTGAATGCGTTAGTTTCACTGAGCATATAGTCGAGGAATTAAAGCAATGTATTATAGTTTTGGTGCAGTAAGACGGATTTTAATGCGATTTGTTGCGTTGGGTGGTAAGAATTCTTAGAAACTCTTTGAATTAATCTAATTATAAAGAAAACCCAAACTGCTTTTGTGCATGAGCAAAATACATTACAGAAGTGCACTTTGAAGTAGACAATTATTATAATTGGCCCAAATTTGATAGTCGGCGGTTCTTGGGGTCGCTGAACAAGAATATGAGATATTGCGGGGTATCTGGTGCCTGAAGCTAGTGTGCTAAACGCCTGCCTGTGCAGTGTTATGATAGTTATTCGCTCAACACGAATACTAGATACCCACTTTGGACGCACTACACGATAAATGGTCATAGTACTCCAGAGGAAGACGTTTAAAACTCAAGGTGCAGGATCCAGGTACTACGTAAGCATCCGTGGATCTCGTATTCGTGTACCGTGACCTCGAAAACCCTCGGGAAACTGGTTTGGCTAAATTGTATGACTGTCTGTCTTAATACTCCAGATTAAGACGTTCATTACTTGCAGTACACTTGCTTTCGCCGAGCTGCGTTTTACGTAATTTTTACCCTTTGGCTATATAGGGGTCACATGTCTGCCGGCTTTCAATGTCTAAGCATTTTTATAAATCAATAAATAAAATGGGCTGGGAAACTAAATTTGCTAGGCACATACTTTTTTATTTGAATTTTTTTTATGTTTGTATTTCAGTTACTTTGAAGGCATTCTGTGTTTTGCCCTCTTGACCGCTTATTGCTCAAAATACTTAGATTTGAAGAAAATGTCTGTATCTGTCAGCACCGTTGATGATTTAATCACAGGAATTTTCTATGACAACGACAAACAACTTTCAAAAATAGATTTTGTAGAAGGTAGAAATATATGATGCCTTACATGCCAGACCCTAGTTCTCATCCAATATCGCTTATAAAACGCCATGAATATACTATTAAAAAATTGAATGTTGTTGAAATTTCTAAAAATTTCAACAAAAAAATGGTGTAGTAAGGCCTTGAAAATTTAAATAAACGATAAAATTAAAAATAAATTAAAAAGTATTCCCTTTTCTATTCATTATTTCTTTTTCTAATTGCTAATTATTTCTACATTATCGGTTTAAACATAATACTTTTCTATATGAATTCTTAAATGAAGCTAATTTCCAAATTTCGATCGATATATAATTATCATCACCGTATATTCTGCATGGTTCGGATAGTAACACTACTTAATCAAACAAGACTACACGTTACGGTCTAACATACATATTATATACATTTTTTAAAGTTGACTATTTCATATGGTTAATAAATTATCGTATTTAAAATTAAGTAATTAATCTTATTTTTAAAATTAACGCATCGCTTGAAGAAGTTAATAAATTCAAAATAAAAACGAATAAATGTGTGATCTTATTTCATCACCCAGTCAGATATGTTGATCATCTTTTATTTTTTTTACAATAAATTATTTTTGTTTTAAAACTGGCAGACAGACACACACACATATCCATCCATATGGTATTATTTAAATATCATTCGTCAACGGAATTATATGTCTTTTTATTATTATTATACTGTTTTTTTTTTTGTTTGTTTTGGAAGTTGGTAATAGTATTTAATATCAGCTTAATTCATGCATGAACATTTTTTGAAAGTTTTAATCTACATTAAATATTGAGTCATTTATTAAGCTTTATACCATATGGAAACGAAATATTTTTATATTCTATGTAAAAATAATATTACAGAATAATTTATGTTTCGATTTAAAAATTCTTTACATATTTTCTTAAATGATCTTTTAGTAGTTATACAAAAGTGGTTCAATTTCGATTCCTTTACTCGAGTTTAAAACGAGTTTTATATGGTTACCGAATATTTTATCCTCGAGCAATTTTGAGTAAAGAGTCAAAAGCAGTAGCTTCTCCTTAAAAGGTGTTTAGTAACTTATTGCCGTAATAAGTATTATTATAAAATTGTTAGATATCCAATAAATATTAAAATTGTTAGAAAATAATGTAAAAGAACTTAGGTTATAAATTTTATTAATGAGAACTCTAGGATTTTTCGAATAAATTTCGATATTTTGCCCCAATTTCTTTAATCAAATTATTTTGTATTTTTATAAATACGTATTTCGACTACAAAGTAGTCATCATCAGTATGAATTAGTTGTAATGATTCTCTGAGGATTAAGTCAAAATACGTATTTATTAAAATAGAAAATAATTTGATCTAGGAAATTGGGGCAAGAAATCGAAATTTATTATTTTATAAAAATTAAAAAAATGTATAATAAATGAATAGTCTCAAGAATTTTTTGTTAGAAAAACCTGATACTCACGAAATATGGTTTCACGAAAACATATTAAAATCTAGTCTTGACCCCGGCGTCCATCATAAAAAGACATTGAAAATGCTTAAATGCAAACAAAAAAAATTAAATATAAAGTCACAGAGGCGTTCTAAAAGATAAGTTGACTAAAGTCATCATTTTATATTTAAAAAATTATTTGTCTTTTTAGATATTATTAGAGATATTGGAGCAAATGCAGCTAGAAATTGTGATGTGAAAGTAGAGTTTGCAATATAAACACATCTGTAAATACTGTACTTGGCGTATTCTAGTCACTTGTTATTTTAAATAATAATTGAATAAGATATACCGAAAAAAATTATAGAAAGTTATAACGTGCATTATTTATGTAAAATTATATTTTCAATAATTTTTATTGGAAACGTTTTACGGTAACTCTAATCTGACTAGATTTAATATTTTGACAATTTCATTCCGTTTTTAGAATGAACATCAGATAGAATAGATTTTAAAGTTTAATCGTAATCAGAGCCGTTGAAAAAATAAACTATTAACTTTTACCTTGTTACCTTGTGAATATAATTCTTTTTGTTTTTATATACATTTAATTTTTTATTCAACAATTTCTTTGCGAAAATGGTATCTTATTATAGATTTTCTAGTTTCTCATTTTTTATGATATAGGCTTCAATATTAGATCTCATAAATTATGATAATAATTTTCAAACATATTATATACAGTCCAGGTGGTCATAGAATAGGAAAATATTTGTGAATCATTAAAAGTGATTTACTTATCTTTCTTTAAATAAAATATAATAATTTACAAATATGATAATTTACATTACGAATTAATTCATCTGTTCAAAATATTTTATATTTAGTATGGTTTTTCCCAAGTTTAATTTAAAACACTATGGTTTATTTATAAGAATGTGAAGATGTCAATGCCTTTGACTTTAAGGTACTACGATCACCATGAAGTATAACTGCATTCATATAATAAATTCATATAATTCGTAGTATGGTCATATCGATAGCTCTACGTACAACTCGAGATTGCAGTTAAATCTTTACATATAATAAGGAACTGATATTTTATATATGCTCGTCGTTTTTGTAAATTATTTCCTCTTTTAACCATTTAAATTTCAAAAAATCTTTTCGACATTTTGATTATGTAGATTGCAAACAAATAAAATTGAATATTTTAAATATCGATGTTTTGAACATATTATTTTTATTATTTCATATAAAATGGCAGCAGATCTTATTAACGGTCTGTTTTTGTTTTACGATTAACGTGTTTCATCCAGAACTTCTTGTCACTTCCAAAAATATTGTTAACACTTCATTTTCGAAGCTTTTTG
Organism: Chrysopa pallens; assembly: GCA_020423425.1. Taxonomy (NCBI): domain Eukaryota; kingdom Metazoa; phylum Arthropoda; class Insecta; order Neuroptera; family Chrysopidae; genus Chrysopa; species Chrysopa pallens. Next base: position 118,006,045 of record CM035591.1, read on the forward strand.
GTCTCTGCATGATTCTACATATCATTGTCATGTGGATTATTGTCAGTTATTTAAATTTTAATCGTAGCTTTGATCGAAATACACAGCCTCTAGCTCCCATAAAACAATATGCATCGATTGGAAGTATAAATGACGTGCATGGTATACTTTTTTATAATTCTAGAAAGCTCTAGTCGATTTCAACTGTAAAAAAATTTTTAAAAATTAATATTTTTTGGATGCATATCGTGTAGATTCTACCTTAAAATATAATTTATTAGCTTACAGCTGTGATTTTAAAACAAAGTAGATATATAAAAATTTTTTTATTGGATTATTTTAGCCAAAAATCATATTCAACAAGAACGAGCAAAAACAAATAAAAAAACATTTTCTATAAAATATGTTTTCCTTTCAATTTTATGTATGAATACTGTAGTATATAAACACAATAATTTAAATATGTGATTTTGTGCCAAGATATTTTGTTAGTACACAAACCATAATACAACACCAAAATAAAAAAAAAATAAAAATATATCTTTAAACAAAAAACATGACTTTAAAATGAATGAAATGTTGTTATTGGTAAAAACTATTAAAATATTGTATGCGCTAAAAATGATTTCATATCATATGCCAAAAATTTTTGAATCATAAATATTATATGAATCAACTTAATTATTTTAGATGCGGGATTTTTTGTTTCGAGTTGAAAAAATTTATGTAAATTAATTTTGTTGCATATTCAGTTTAAATGTATAAAATTTCAATTTATCGTTTCATTACTAGATCTTAAAAAATTGTGGGATATCTGTCTTGCTGTAAAGCTTTGTCCACTCTCCAAGTTGTAGATATTGAGAATTGTACACAAAAAATGAAACATAACGTTTGTGTTTAAAATTTTTTTTGCAAAACCACCTGCTAAATAATGAATTAAGAAGTAAAAAAAATTTTTCACATCCTGGTTCATTTTGTGAAGGGGGTTCTTATTTTTAAATAATGTGTAATGTGTGTAAAACTACGAAAAAATTGTTATTTGGATGAAATTTAATCACTAAAATTGTCTTTACCTCTTATCCCCCCTTAAGATTAAAAATTTTTATTAGGACACTTTGGAGCTATATATATAAATGAATATATATATATATATATATATATATATATATATATATATATATATATATATATATATATATATATATATATATATATATATATATAGCTCCAAAGTGTCCTAATAAAAATTTTTAATCTTAAGGAGGGATCTTGTGCCATCGCAGAATAAAAATGGTGTAAATATCGTTTAAAACTTGACAGAGTTATGTTTTTAAAAGTTGGATAGAATTGACAATATTAAACAACATTAAACAAGGATGGGAATCAACAGCGGGGCCATCAAATTGCTTGTCGAATGAGTTACCGCTTTGGTAGCCTCCACCGATAATTGGTAGGTAACTTTGATCTTGTGTGTAAGCTATGCCTATGTGTCTTACCCATTTTTAACAAAATTCATATAGGAACATGTTTTAACTTCGATTGTAATTCTATCCAACTTTTAAAAACATAACTCTGTCAAGTTTTAAACGATATTTACACCATTTTTATTCTGCGATGGCACAAGATGCTGAATAAAAAGTAGTATTTAATAAAAATATTTTATATTCAAGCCCAAATATAAATTTCAGTTTAAAAAAACAAAAATAAGAAAATTTTAATTATATTCATCATATACATGTATATTTGACACTTCTATGACAGCATTAAAATCATATATACATGTCATGCGAGATATTATGTACAAAACAGATTTTCTGTGCTAAATTCATATTCAATATATAAAAAAATGGTGTAAAACATTTATATGACCACTATGTAGAGGAGAGAATGAAAATTATATCAATTTTTCTAGGTAAAATTCTTTTTATTATCTATTATAAAAAGCTTTGCTATTATGTCTTTGATGGTATCAAAGAGTAAAATGGATACATTTCGATTTTTCCCCAATTTCCTAGATCAAATTATTTTGTATTTTATAAATACGTATTTAGACTACAAAGAAGTCATCATCAGTATGAATTAGCTAGTTGTAATGATTCTCTGAGGAGATGTTACTCGTTGCTAATTTGGTGACGGTGTAAAAAAATACAAAATAATTTGATCTAGGAAATTGGGGAAAAAATCGAAATTTATTCGAAAAATCCTAGAGTTCTCATTAATAGTAATAATAATAAAAAAAAAAAAAAGAAAAGTTAAATGGATGTTAATTTTAGTATTTCTTGAAAAGAAATAAATTACCATAAGTAACTTATCGCTTTTTATTTTCCATTTTTGAGAAGATGTTCAACATTTACTCACTTATTGGGTGGTAAAATATAAAAATTGAACTTGGAATAATAAGCGTAAAGATATAACGCTTTACACCTAAAAAAGCTGCAAAATAGTCATAAATGTAGAAGAAATTCAAATCCTTAATATTATAATTTTACAATACATCGTCATAGTGCTTTTACAACCTGTGTGGGTAACAGTGAAATTCAATCAGCAATAGTACTGTAAATGACCAATGGAAAAACATGTTATAATTGTTTAAGCTTTCCAACTAAATCATCACTTGTACGATTCGTTTCTGCTACGTTACAGTATATTAGTTTACAGTCTTTCAGACTTCCAGACTTTCGTATAGTATATTAGTTTGCAGTCTTTCAGACTTCCATATTTTCTTGTAGAATTATAAACGATTTTCAAAATAAACTCTTTAATAATTGTTTGATCAAGTTTTATAAGAAGTGAGAAATATGAGATTTGTTTTAGAACTCCATTCAATTAAATGATTATGATGTGCATTTCACTTTTCAAATAATAGCCTACAATTTACATAGTTTTTGTTCCATGGTCTTTGTTTGTGTGTTAGTTTCCAAATTGAACTAAATAGTCGGTGTTATTCATATTCATTAAAATAAATAAATATTTTTTAAATTGTAAATAAAATCTAATTAATATAATAAATATCTGACGTCCAAATCATAAATAATAATTCTTTAAGAATTCTTCCAGAAGTCATATTGCTATATGGGCTGTAATACTAAAACAATAATCGAAGTTCTAAAGCAGAACTATAATCTTTTTTAATGAGAATGACAACCACAAAAAATCTTCTTTCCATATTTGAGTTTTGTCGCAAAAATCACTTTTAAAATCAAATAAATAGTGTTATGTATATGAAATGATTTTTCGACAAATCCTCTTTGATAAGCCTTTTCTCCGTTTTAACTTAAAGATAATGCCAAATTGCATAAAATTTGTATAATTATTTTTGAATTATTTGCACTCGTAAATTGAAAGAAATACAATTTATATGGCATTAGATTGTCTTTTTTATACATGTCTGTTTTTTATCTCTTATTCCACTTACAGAATATAAATATTCTTTTAATATTTGTAAGTTATGGCCTTCGTATAGAGGTTAAAATGTAATATTTGAAATATACATTTCTATGTCAAAATGATAAGAGAAAAACATTGAAATTTAAAACGATACCATATCTAAAAGATTTATATTTCATTCAAAAGTCTTCATACTTCATTCTCTTCATATTTTAAATACATACAAAATGTTTGAGTATAAATTTTTTCCCTATTCTTCTATGAAGTGAAATTTCTATATTTCTTTTTTCTTTGCCCCGTTCGTTATGTTCCAAAAGTAAAACAAAAAATAATAATAAACCTAGAGTATAAACTATGTTGTTTAAAAAAGAAACTCTGTTACTCTCAGCTTGTTCTATGATTGTATATGTTGCAAGTATTAAACATAGTACAAAGATCAAATATTACTCAATTGAAGATAAAATACATATGTATATATAAACATCGAAACGACCTCGATGTAATATAGAAGTCGATTTATAAAAACCTTGTGTTTCAAAAAAAAAAAATACAAAATTATGTTAGGCATGATTCAAGCAAGTATCTTAAATATTTTAATTGAAGGGATGTTTGTGTAAAAGCTTTCTTGCACTGGTTTCTCATTCGATTTGGTTCTTTCACTGGCTCATTGCGTAACTCGGCTTTTAAAAAATCGAATAATATTTTACCAAAATTATTTAATATTTGAGAATTTTTACTATAAACAATAGTGATTTGCAGTTTTCGGAAATGTTTTAACGATAATAAAAAGAAATTTTTGGATATGCATTTGGTAAAATTAAGAAAAAATTTTTGAGTTTTACTTGAATGCAATTTCTAATGTATTTGTTATATTCCGTCAAAAACGGCCGAATTTCGTATCTAGGGTTTTTGTGTAAAAATATTCTAGATGACAATATAAAATGCGTTTTATCGGAGATATTTTAACGTGATTTGTATGATTCTGTGAAGACCACTATGAAGTTTATGTGCTATTTTTTTTTAGTATTCTAAATTCGTATGGTTGTTGATAACCCAAAATAATAAAAATTTTATGATTGTGGTGGCCAGTTTTCGAGATACTGCTTGAAATTTATTCGAAATATTCACCTCCTAATCGTATTTTATGCAATATTAAATGGATATTATTTTTTTATCTACTCTAATAATCAAAGTTTTATTAAAATCAGAAATAAAATTTAAAATCATATTTATGCAGTGTTGCACACTTTGCCCACTTGTTTTTAATTTGGATATTTAACTTATATTTCAAAAATAGAATCCATTTTACTATCGGTTGCGAAATATTTAAGACATCGTCTGAAATTTGACCAGAAAGTAATTATTTCACACAAATATCAAGCAATATCTTGAAATCTTGCTGACCATTCGTAGAATAAGTTTTATATTTTAACACGCTTTTGTTAGTTTCACCTCTATGTATGTATCTATACTTGATTTTATTCAAATTTTGGGCACTCATTAAAGACCCATTGCAACGGAATAATTCGAAAAATAGCGAAATATCCTGATTAGATTAAAAAATTTCTAATCGTATCTTTTGCATTAGAACAAGATTTTGTGTTTTTACTTCAAATGCCACGTTATGTAGTTCAAAGTCGAAATACTATTTTATAAACTGTCTCCGTATTTTTACAGATTTGTTGACTTATATTATCTTTTATATTATTGTTTGAAATTTTAGTTTAAGTAATTTATCCATCCAGTATGGATAAGTTATATAAAGTCAAACTCTTGCAGTATGAAGTTTCAATACAGTCATAGTCAACTCTTGACTTATCTAAGAACCTTTTTGCATACCACACGGAATGATTTAGTTCCAGTATAGTAAATTGTATATGTATTATGTAAAAGTACCACTCTTCTTCTGTTCTTCTGGTGTGTAGAGAGTAAGTAAGTGCTTGAAGGAAGCACGAATTAAACTTTGGGTTGAGGTTCTTATATTCCTACCATATACATTTTTTTTTCCTTAAATGTAACAGCATCATACAGAGCGCCACCAAGTATGTATGGCAGAGTATGTGTGTGTGTGTGTTTTGTATATTTACATTTGTACGTAACGGCAATAGCAAGCATACAGACTACACGAATGAGATGTTCACAAATATTGCAGATTGTGAATTTTAAAGTAGCTTTCCTCTCGATTGCTTTTTTATTTCTTCCCTGGTCTTCATCGTCGTTTCTCTTCCACCTTAACATTTACTAGACGATGTAAGAAGTATATTTGTTTTAGTAGTATGGTTTTTTTTTTCTTGGCCTTATTATTTCAGGAAATATTCTATCCTAGTGTGAAATTTTTATGGTTCCGTATTTACACAAGATCTTATTGCTCCCTATAGATTTCAAAATGTTCTGTAAGAGAAAGTCTTATATAATCCATGAACAACACAATGTCAATGGGTATTAAAAAATCAACACTTAATATTTTTTTTAAAAGGTATTTAATTTTTTTTTAATAATACAAGGATTATAATTGAATTAAAACCATTTTCTATATTAATAGGACAAGGTATTAAAAAATATTTTTAATCTTCAAAATAATTCATTTAGGTTTTGTTATAATTGCAATGATAAAATAATTTTTTTTTTTTTCATTTATTTTATAAGGTATTTAACACTCATAAAATATAGGAAGTAATGGCTGTTACTTTTCAATATAATTTAAAACAAAAAGTAAAACAACGATTCATGTGGTAAAATTATATTCAGCGAACGATACATCATAATTAAATAATTTTAAAACATAAAATAAGATATTAATTAGTTGCTTAAAGCAGTGGGGCGTATATTTGTTCTAATTAAGACGAATAAATTTCGAGTTTTTGCCCCAATTTCTGAGATAAAAATTTTGTGTACTTCTATAAATATGTATTTTGACTACAAAGTAGTCAAAATAGTAAAAATTAGCTACCCGTAATAATTATTCAAGGAGATGCTCTACTCACTGTCAATTAAGTGACGTTCTGTCGCTGCACAACGGAATTTTGATAAGTGTGCAATTCCGAGTATCTATCAAATTGTTACCTAAAAACAATCAGCTTGGACCTCGTGTTTAACGTTCGTCCAAAGATAGTATTGAGCCTCGTGATTTTGTAAGTTAAAAATATAAAAAATTAAATTTAAAATTACAAAACTAAAAAAAATTTATGAAATTACATAATTTTGATTTCAAATTTCGGTTTAATTTTTAAATCATTAATAAATCTAAATTCGGAATAGGTTCTTAATCTGAATTCAAGGTTTCCTTGACTGTGTTTAACGTGTTTAACGTTCGTCCAAAGATAGTATTGAGCCTCGTGATTTTGTAAGTTAAAAATATAAAAAATTAAATTTAAAATTACAAAACTAAAAAAAATTTATGAAATTACATAATTTTGATTTCAAATTTCGGTTTAATTTTTAAATCATTAATAAATCTAAATTCGGAATAGGTTCTTAATCTGAATTCAAGGTTTCCTTGACTGTGTTTAACGTGTTTAACGTTCGTCCAAAGATAGTATTGAGCCTCGTGATTTTGTAAGTTAAAAATATAAAAAATTAAATTTAAAATTACAAAACTAAAAAAAATTTATGAAATTACATAATTTTAATTTCAAATTTCGGTTTAATTTTTAAATCATTAATAAATCTAAATTCGGAATAGGTTCTTAATCTAAATTCAAGGTTTCCTTGACTGTTTTGATTCATATGTCATTAATTCTTTTATTTTTTCTTTATGTGTTTATTGGAATCCCAAACATAGGTTCTGGGCAATTTAATACAGTACATTAATTTTCTACCCTATTTTCCTAATATGACCAGCCTTTTCATTTACCCTCTAGCGAATATTGACGTTGCTATGTTTGTCTAGATTTTTCAGTGATTTATGCACTTTATAACAATCATGCGGTTTATTTTAGATGAAATTCTTGTTTTAAGCGCAGTCTGAAGATCAGTTAAAATGTAAATAATTTCATTTTTGTAGTTCCACTGAAGTTTTTCAATTTTGCGTTTATTTATGATATATACTTTAGCATAGATTATTGGGCCGTTCCTGGTCGATTAGAATATATACGTAATCCAATTATGTTTTGGTTCCGTCTGTGAACCTACCTATATTTTCGCAATTAGATCCTGTAAAATTGATAATTTGTCGACGTATGTATGATCCCAAACTATCTTTTCAAGAGAATCTATCGTTTTGTTTCTAATTTAGTTTAAGAAATAAACCTATATCTCAAATTTGTTTTCAGCACTTAGCTTCAGAAAAGTTTTACGACAGTAGTATATTAACTACATTGTAGAAAAAAAAAATTAACAACTATAAGTGTTTCCATGTCGATAACAAATATCTCTAAAAATTAATAGGAATATTCTTTTTACTTACTCAAGTATATTTCCAAGATACTCTTATTCTTCCTGATATCTTAAAATGTGTATTTTTGAGATTCATTTCAAAATTCTGTTTTGAATCGACTGTTACGTTATATTGTTTTATAAATACTTATTTATTCTGATGGATGCATTTTATTCCAATTTACTTATCTAAACTTAAATATGCTACTGGCTTGAAGTTCTGGAACAAGTGTATCAAAATAAATTAAAATGAAATTTTAGATTCGACAGAAATCTCGAAAAGTTAGTTGTTCTAGCCTGGTAAATAGTTATATAACAGATTTACAAAAAACAAAATAATAATGTTATGGATGCTCTCGAAATTGCAATGATGGGTGGTATATAGAGTCGACTAAGGAGACAGTTGAGTTTCGTTTTATAAAATTGATTTATACGTGTTAATATCCTAAGTTGTATAATAGTCGTGTAATATCAGGTGATGCAAATGGCCAGTAATGTAGTAGTAAACAATAGTAATCAATCCAAGAGAATTATTAATTGTAAAAGATTATTTATTGGAATTTTTACAGATAAGCTAATTAAACTTGTTTATTTATTTTATTTTTTCCTATTTAAATAATATGAGAATATGGTTCCAAGTCCAATAAAAACTTTGACTAAAATATAGTTTTATTGTGTGTTGTAAAGTTAATTACAGGATTTGTTAGTGCTCAAGAAATTGAGTCAATAATATTCACAACATTTCCTTCCAATTAATACAAATTATAAGAAGTGTAACATTTAACCTAATTGTTATTTTGTATTGTTTCAGGTACGTACAAATTTCAAAAACTTTTTGGGTAAGTTTAAAATCCTAATAAAATTAAAATATCAATTTTTTAGAAAAATACAAATTAAATTTTTACTAGACAACTGCCGAAATAAAACGAAAATTGAATTTATCCGGTGGATACTAGCAAAAATATGTACATAGACAATATCCTTACAGAACCATTTCTTAACCAACTTTTATCACGCCTTAATACATAAATTTTTGAATATGAATTTAATAGTGTGAATATATAATGACTGTTTTCTTTGTTACCTATTGGTACCGTTAAAATTTAATTTTCTTTTTTCCAAAATCTATGCAGATTTGTGTTAGTATAATTTATCTGTTTCTTACCGACTAACTACATAAATTTTACCATTTTCCATTATTTTTATATTACAAAAATACATACTGAAAGAATACACGTTTTTATAAATTTTCAATAACTATGTTTACATAAAAAATATGTTTTATTATAACAAATTTTTTTTGTTTTTTTGTTTTTCGTGTTTCTACATATAGATCCGATATAAAATTTATCGTGGAAAATTGAATTTATCTCCTGAAAATTACTTTAATAATTATATTTATTTCTACAAACTCAAGTTATAATTTTTTTTTCATTAACATAAAGAATGATAATTTTTGACCTTTTGAATGTTAAACTGACACAGAGCTCTGGTTAGGGAAAAAAGAAGTGTAATTAGCGGTTGGCTTCTATATTTTCGACTAATGACATATTCGCTTCAATCAAAAGAATGTTTTCAAAAAAATGAGAGATAAAACTTATCTAATACTGCATGCTTCCATGAATTTTAAGAAGGCATTGCATGCCTTCTTGATCTTTAGTGCGGTGCACTAACGCGCACTAAAGTTTAATTTTAATTTATATTTAAGTTATCGTAAAAACTTCCATTATTTCGATAAATTTTTACATTGTATGGAAAAGCGTTTTACTTATGACAAACGATAAAAGATAATTTGATGTATCATTATTGAACTAAGTGGATTTTCTTCATTCTGATGAATATGGAATTTTAAATTTGTATACAATTGGTTAAATAATTTCGAAAAGTATTTGGAAGATTTTTGACAAGATATAAAATAATTTATTCGGCTACCTACTTGGATAAACATACATTTTGGACATCGATATAATATTTTTTCTATCCCGTTATTCATTCTTTATTTTTTTAATATATTATGACTATTTTATAATCATTACACTTATGTGAACAGTTATTTTATTTTTTACTTATTTTTACTTTCATCTGTATTTTATAGCGGGTGTCCTAAAAAAATGTCCATTTGAGATCGTATCAATTGAACAGCATACATTTGTCAAAACATTGAAAGATCTTTATCGTTTATACAATGTTAAAGTTCTTTTAAAGTACTAAAGAACTGTTGGAAACAATTTTTTTGTGATGGGCAAATAAATTATTTTATAGCTAAATTAGTATATGTAGACATTTATCTTCAATTGTGTAAACTAAACTAAAATACTCGGATATTTATGGTATTTACTACTGTTTTTTTGGAATTTACTTACCAAAAAAAAAAAAAAAAACCATTTTTTTTAATCATATGAAAATAACCAGTATTTTTAAACAGCAGATGAAGTTTTACGCATGCGTTTTGTGGATGCGATACGATAAGAAGATATGTTTTTAAAATGTAAATCGAAAATATTAGAATCGACACAACCGAAAAATATTTCGATTTACTTTTTAAAATCTTATCTTCGTATAACAGCAACAATGTGCGTGCAAATAAATATTAAAATAAGAAAAAATGTACTTTAAAGTAAAAAAAGTATCACCATAAACCATATTTTCGCCGCCATAGCGTTCTAAATTTAATGCTCTATAGTGGCGAAACAACGTAAAATTGAACGGAACAAATCGATCTGGAACAAATTTTTACCAGGACGGAATTCAAACAATGCACTAGACCTTGTAAAATTCAAAAAACGAAAAAAATATCCAAAAATGGCTAGCTTTTCCACCAGGTCGTTTAGCTATAGTCGAAGTTTCCTCCATATTTGCTCATTAAGGTTGGCCATTGGCTAATGTTGAGCAACAATAGTGTCAATTTCAAAGCGTTATTTAGTGGACAAAACTGTTGAGTACACACAACGGACATTAGACAAAATCTGAAAATATTTTAAGGCAAAAGTTTAAGATACCTTTATGGGTTTTTCAATATATTATGTTGGAATGACGGTTAGTTTTTATCACTAGACTTAATTTTATATTTTTTTTAAATCTTCACTCCATTCTTATTATAAATATATTACGGGGCAGATCAGTACTATTTTATAAAGCATGTACTTACTTCCTTTATCAATCGGAGCTTGCACTGATGGCGGAGGCGGAAGCCTGAAAATACAATGCTTAGAATGGAGTTACCTTGTGAACCAAGCGAGACATTAGGTCGAAAGACAAAGATCCCTTCCACCCTATGTGTATACTGTGTAAAGGGTTTGAAGAAAAAGCAACAAAAGCAAAATCGACAATGAATCTAGATATTATTTAATTTGATATGCTCTTCTACTTCTACGGCATCGAAGCGCCAGATACTCACTATTTAAAATGCTTCACTTACCTCACTGTTTCTCATGATAACATTGATACATAAAAAATCTACTTTTATTGCAGTTAAAGACTGTTAGTTGTAGGCTGAAATTTAAATAAATGAACCAAACTAATTTTCCTAATTAAGCCCATAATTATTTCTTCACTTAAATTAATTACCTTACGAAAGTCGAATTAGAATCAAGTTTTATATTCAGTTAGAATCAAGATTTTTGTAGAGTCAAAATAAACAAATTTAACCGAATCTGAAAGACAATATTAACTACCTTGATCCTTTAACCAAACAAAATCAATAATTTTTTGTTAATACAAAATAATATCCGTCAATGATGCCGCATAGAGATATTGAAGCTAGTTAACATCAAAATGATGATATAACAACTCTCTGATAAATAACCTTAACCCTATACATAAAATGTTTAATTAGGTTCAAAGTCAATGTTGTCTTTCAATATAAATAGACTGTCGTACATACTTAAATTTATCGCATTCCAATTATATAACTCACTGTATAACACAACACGTACCATCCAAAGATATAAAAGATTATAGTTTTACTTATTTTCAAGTTTTAAAAAAAAAGTATTTCTTCACTCAAATTATATTATTAATGACAAGCGATTAATTGCATTAAATTAATAATACTAAAGAGATACTTTAAATGTTTGACATTTGATAAATGTACTCGGTATTTGGTCTATAGATAAAAATCGGGAATCATAAATTTTAATCAGTTAGAAAAATAAAAATACTGTTCACGGGACACTTATTTATAATCGATTCTTGATTTTAAAAGTTACAAATTTTATCGAGCCTTAAGTTTATTCTAGAATTAAACCGCTTTTCGAAAGATTTTGAAAATTTTTACGGAATAAGAATAACGTAATCTAACGCCATCTATTATGCTAAAGTTCCAGAATTTTTTGCCATTTCAATCACGAGATAATAAAACTTAAAATTCGATAATTCGACAGTCACTTCCCATTCAAAGTATATAAATCTAAATGTCCTCCCAACGATTTTCTAATTTATCACAAAAACCTCTAAACACAATTGGTTAAAATGAAGGAGAGCATGAAGAAATATTTTAGGAATTAATATGTAATAAATACTGCACCACATTGTTTTCAGGTAGAAGCAGATAGGTGATTTTTGGTGACAATTAAGGGATTTTTAGTATTTCCTCTTCCTAATGTGTTTTCCTACTGAGCGTCATTTTGCAAAGTTTACATGACGAAGAAAACATAGAATACTATTTGAATTCACAATGTTCATTATGTTTATCCAAATTCCAAAAATCCCGTTCGTTAGCTTTATTTTGTGTATTAAAAGTATAACTACTACGATATTTTATACTCATATTACAAAATTAAGAAAATTTATATAAATATCGGATACTTAGGCAGCTTTTCACATCTCACAATAAAATAATGTGATACGTAAAACTGCCAAGTTCTTAATATTCAGATTTAGCAATGAAAATTTGGTTTAAATCATTAGTTTTTCGCATTAAATGAACAGATAAAAAAAATAGTCCATAATATCGAAATAGTATTATTTATATTAATTGTTTACATCCTTAAATATTTGGCAAAATCATGAAAAAATTTTGCACGAGCCTACTGGAACGATGGTGGGGGAATAACATCACTGCTGCACTGAGGATTTAGCAGTATTTCGTTATCAAAATGCATATTTCATTTTTTCGTAAAGAGAATTTCTCACTCATTATAAGTAAATATCGATGTTTTCTTATACCAAACGATAAATAACAATAAAAACTTTATAGTCTGTACAAAATCTCATTTTATCCTATATGGATTTAGCAAGTAAACGAATCACATCGACGATTTATATGCTTTAAAAATTTGGTAGAAATTTTAGTAAGCTCCTTATATTTGCAGAATATAAATAAATATGATTTATTATTGAAAAATAGGATTTTACACAAATATATTAATAAAGTTTGATCACAATTAATTAATTGACCATGAACCGTAACATCATCAAATTGTTTGTATTATATTGTTTGTAAAGACACACAAGAGACTTCTTAAAATATTTTTAGAGATTTTAAAATAGATAATAAATATACACTATCTTTTTGTTATTAAATTTTTATTTCATTTAACAAGAAATTCTTTAATTTTTTGTTAATGTTTTATTGACATTTAAATAATTATTTTGTATTTATAATAATGTAGTAATACAACATATATTGTAAGTATTCAAATGTAATTAATTGAGAGATTGAACAATTTTACGACTAATAATATATTTCTCATATTTTATGTTTATGTTCAAATATGGTATTTGAAAAATATGACTATAAAATTTGTGTTTATTACCCATACAATTTAAATAATAATGTGTATTTGTTATTTGATTATTATTATTTTTTAAATAATTATCTTATAAATTAATTTTTTAACTAATAAAAAATGTCATCATTTTTTTTACTACTTATAGATCTATTAGTATTTAATTATTATTTTTAATAAGTAATAAAAACATATTTGGCATTGAGACAAGAATATAAGCTGTTGGTCTCAAATATCATGGGTAGTCTGTATTTTACCGACATTATCAAAATAAAATACAATTTTGCATACTGCCTTTTAAATTTAAAATTATATCATTATCAATGGTTCACGATATATCGACATTAAAACGAAAATGCTCCTTATTGAATATTGTACATCAAAAGTTAACAATTTTCAGAGCGGCTTGACCGTTTGAGTTGAAATTCGGATATAATGAAAAAAATTACTTTTCAATATTTTAATTGTATAAAATTCTCTGTGGCTTTAACTGTAAGCTAACTTTATTTTTTTCACGTTTTTTCGTTTTGTATTTTGGTTATTATCTAAGAACGATTTGCCAGAATTGATAAATTTTTAAAATTTTTAATTACGTATTCCAAAAATTAGTTTTATGGTTCACGAGATGTCAGCATTTTCATAGCGCTTGAAAATGCTTCAAAAATAAAAATAAAAATATCTGGATTTCTATCAATTCATAAATAATTTTCTATCCTTTACAACGGGAAGTTAATCGTGTATAGTCGAGTTGAGAGTTAGCCATTCTTTCTACTCCAAATTACAAAAGTTGTAACACTTAAAGCAGGGCATACTACTTGGTGGTTGGTCATGAACGACGATCTTAAGAAAACTTAACAGCATTAAGATCTCAGAGGAATTGTCATTCTTGTAGTATGTTTTTTGCTGTACTAATTTACAATAATTAATCAAATTATTTCACAAGTCGTATTAAAAAGTCAGCTTAGAAAAAACGAACAATAATAAAAACAATACACAAATATGAAAAGAATCACCATTAATTTCAATTACACTAATTAAAAAAAATGTAATCAACAAAAACAAAAGATTGTGTTCATGTTATGATGCATTCATTCCATTTTATACGTTTCCTACACTTTAGAGCAAAGTAGATAGGTGTAGGAACATACCTACCCACTATTGTTCGAGTTATTCTCTCCCAATCAACAGAAATAAATAATAATAAAACAAGGAATAAACTCGAAAAAATTTTTTTATATTTTTATTTCCGTCTACAATATTATATACATAATAAATATCCAATAGAATAGTGGCGAGTTACTAGCGTAATATTGCAGTTGTGAACATTGTTGAAATTTGTACAGTATGTTCCAAAAAAAACTACGTTCAAAACAATAAATAAGCCATGTAATGTATGTATTCTGTCTTGTGGTGGATAGAATATTATTTTATGTTCGTGAATAATGTACGTAATCAAATATCAATTAGAATAACCTATTTTTTTTAGAAAATATTGGCTACAGTAAAGATTCAACTTGCAATGGGTGATTCATATCAAAAATTTCCTTATGAGAAAGTAACGTGCAAAATAAAGTGTACTAAAACTATTCTTACAATAGTTAGACATATTATTTAATGATATGTATTATAATAATATAATTACTTTTGAGATAGAGTTGTGGTGCATTTAAACAGTTTATAAAACATTGACGCGAAAATGTTTTCTTCTTAAAAAGCAAGCGTTTTTTATATTTAAACTTAAATAAACCAAAAAAAATATTTATAATTTTGACGCCTGAATTATAATTCACGAGAAGAGCTTTAGATGTCGGATGCACCACTTAAAGAAACTTCAAAAATGCCTTATGAAGGACACTATTTTTTCTGAATTTATAAATAAGAATACTATTAGAAAAGTAAATTTTTTTTAATTATTTAAAAAATTCCTCAGGGACACATCTTCACTCCAACACTGTTTTTCATATAGTAAAATTTCAAGTAAATAGGTAAAAGAATTATTGGTAAAACAATATTATTAGTATATCATTTAAATCGACGATTTTTATTTTGCTTTTATGTCAAACTTCAAAAGACTTCCTTAAGTTATTTCACTTGACGGAAGAGTATAATCCTATATTATTACTAATATCATCAAATTATTTTTCAATGTAAACAGGCTCCAAGAAAACTATGAAAAAAGAAGAATTGATTTAAAACTTAATTTAATGCTAGGTTATTATTAAGGAAAAACATTTTAGATCATAATTTTAGAAAAACCCATACCAGACAAATTAAACCTAATTGAGTTCTAAAAAAAGACTTCTTAAAGAACTTAAATTTCTGACTTCTTACAAACTCATTAAATTGGCTTCTTAATCAACTCATAATTATGGCATCTTCCTGAAGTCAAGAAAAAGATGTCTTTCATTTCCTACTTCTTACGAAGTTATAAAACAGATTTACAGAGCTCATAATTCCGACTTTATACCAAAAACCGAAACCGGTCTTCAATATACAGTTTATAATTCTGACTCTTTACGAAAATCGGAAAATCGTTTTTTTAAAGAACTGATTTCTTATGAAGTCGAAAAAAGACTTCGTGGAATGCTCTAAATAAAGAATTATTGAAAAGATGCATCTTTAAAGACTCTTCACAAACATTTCTGCTTGAAGTATCTCTGACTTGCATGTTTGCTGGGTTCTTGCTGTTATTACATACCGTACAATATCGAGTGAGTATTTTATTTTACTTTTTTAACTAACATAATATGTACCATAGGGATTTTGATCCTGTCACCAACAAACAATAGATTACATTAAAAGGCTCAAGGGAATATTGTAACAACATTGAGTGGAGTTTAAAGGATCTATGTGTATGTATCCATCTAGGAGTATATGTGTATTTATATTGCCTGCCTCTCTGTGTTGCTAATATGTAGGTAAAACCAATGATATAATCATATAATATACACAATCCAGAGTATATTTGTGTCTGCCTAACTGTCCCACCAAACAACATACACACTTGATCAGAGTTTCGTCTCTTTTCTCTCACCTGACGTTTGTGACGTGTGAAGTTAATGTAATAATCCTCTAACTGATATTAATGTATTTTCAGAGTATTATGCTTAATTTTACTGTTTTTATATATATATATATATATGTGTATATTTTACGAAGGATATGGCTGAAATATTGACAGTCAATTTTATTTATTGATTCACATTATTGGTAGATGTGTGATAACTTTTTTCTTACTTTTCTAATCCGGGTAAAGACATTTAAATTGTTTGTTTAAATTTTATTTATTTTTTATATCCTAGAAAGATGAAACTAACTCTTTCTAATTTCAAATGATTTATTAGAAAAACTTCAAAACTATTTGTATTATTTATGTGTATTTAAACTTTACTCTACATAATATAGTATATTCTTAATCAGGAACTACTACAGGAATTGTGAATAGATGTTTATGGTAATATAAAAATAGCCTAGATATGAAAATTTTTTAAAGATATTTTAATGCAAATTTTATGGGCGACGCCCAAGAAACCCAAGTGCTAAAATTTTAGAGTATTAATGACCATTTTCAAAAGTTGTAGCAGTTTTAGTTTAGAAATTTGGTAAATACCCCAAAAACTGTTGACCGGATAGAAAATTGGTGCAAATTTTTTTGTCAACTTGAGTAGCCTGTTAGAATAAAATTTTCGTTGAAAAACCTTAAAATTTTTTGCATCTAGAGTATGCCTTAATTATCCTTAATAATATGTACATAGATCAGTGTTAATTGAAGATGCCACGAATATTTTGCATTTTTTTAATATTCAATATTCGTGAGAATGTAGCGTACTATTCTGCTAATTATTGAATACCGAATTATAAAAAAAAAATATGTTACTTAACAATATTTTGACTATTAATTATAGATTATTTTTAATATATCTAAAATCTACCTCTGCTAAGTTGACATGATTGAAATAATATTGTGTATCAATTTTGTTACTTCAAGCGATTACGTTTTTTCTCCTTCTACTTCCTTTTTCTGTAAAAATGGCTTTCCACATAATAATTGATTGTCAGTAATAGTCTATTGTAGATACTACTGCCGGTAGACAATAAATGAAGCAAATTTTATCAGCCAAATAAATTTTATTGGATACTATTTTACGTTTGGTAATCCAACACTTGTTTGCAAAAATCTACAGAATGTTGTTAATCTTACACCAATTTCACAAAGTGAGTTATCTTCATTAAATCTTACCGAATTCTCAAATAGACGATTTTTTTAAGTGTCGTCATTTTGTAAGGCTTTTAACTGTTATATTTTGAACCACAAAATCAGGTAATTAGCTTGTTGTATAATGAGGTCACCCCGAATGTCTTCATTTATTTTTACCAAAAATTATGTAAATAGAAACTGCATGAGTTTTTTATTTTAACGCATTTGTTCAAAACAATTTGTTTTTAGTTGACATTTATATAAATCATCTTTTAAATATAGCCCCAAAATTATAAATATAACCCCTTTTCATAACTCGTTTGTCAATTAATCAAATCATATTTTATAAGCTTCGAAACTAATCATAAATTTTAATCTCACATACCAGAAATATACAAAAATAAATAAAACGGTACTAAAACATTTATAAATCTGGAGAAAGTAACAGATTAAAAAAAATAAAAAAGAAACCGTGACAAAAATTCTCCACACATCTATTACATCATAGCTAATAAACAATAAAACCCTAAAATATCCTATAATTAACCATAAATAAATATGTTATTACGATAAATGATAATCATAGTTTCGAAATTCGTTCCGGTTTTATGATATTAAACATAAAATCATTGTGTATTTATACACACAATTATAAAGTTTTGGCATTCCGTTTCGAAATTTTATTTTAAAATCTTTATAGTATTGAGTATTTTGTATGTCTCCCATTTATAATGGAAGAGTTGCACCGATAGTAACCCGAAAAGTATTTATTTGTCAATTTTATGAAAAAATATTCTTCTACAAATAAATAATGAATTTTAAAAAATTATAACTTTCATCGTATTCAAAATTAAATTCAAAAATGCTCCAAATTTTATGCTTTTTATGTGCAGCAAAATTAAATTAGGTGCTCAATTTTTTTAACTAAGAAAATTGTATTATTATATGCACTGATGCTGTGATGATGAATATAAATACCAAAAGCAGGTGCTGTTTTCACGTTTTTATGGTGAACACTAAATAAATCAATTTTATCAACATTATCAACAAATTACTGCACATGAATCACAGCTTAAAAAAATATCAAGCTAGCAATGAAATCTCTTGAAATAACAGAAAAAAGTTCTCAGAATAAATTTTAATTAAGCTTAAAATTAAAAATTCTTAGTTAAATAAAATTAGGTGCTCAAATTTTCATCAGGAAAGTCATTATGATGCAATGCTGCCGTTGTTCAAAGTGCATCGTAATGACTCAATTTTATATATATAAATATATATTTTTTTTCTTTACCAGAATACCTATAGTAGAAAATAGAAAATTTTGTATTCAAACTTTTTTGATTTGAAAAACAATTATTTTTCTTTTCATAGTAAATATATAGTTATATATATATATATATAGTTAATACAGAATCTCAAATTTATTCTTAACTCACACTTAACTCACAATTTGTTTTTCAAATATTCTATTTTATGTTTTGATGAATCTGAAGGCGTTAAATATTATCATGTAACTCTTCTCTGTATGTTATATGATGGATAGAATGAAATGTCATAAAAATTATATACCATTGTATATTTTGAGTTTATAATCAAACTTAGAACGGACAGACAGTCAAACATCGAATTATCATTGTATAAATTCATTTTATTGATGTGAACATGACAACATAAAATATTTTTGGGTTTTTGTTCATTGAAAAAAAAAACATGCATTTTACCCAACCCTCCCTTATTGAATTTATGCTGGTTATTATAATAATGTTGATCGAGCGCACATCAACAAAACATTATGAAACACTAATTATTTTAACACTACAAAAAAAAAATAATAATTTAAATTTGACCTTTGTAAGGTTTTGTTTGTTTGTATAAAAATTGTTTTCTTTTTGTCATAGGTCTATAAATGGTAAAGCCCCCGCATTGTTAACGTGATGATTTCAAAATATTTACGCCTTTTGTAAAAAAAAATTTCTTATTGTGACAATAACGCTCTTCTAACGTCTATACACATAGTAGTATTTGAAAAATTTTGTTATAAATGATCCTAAACATGACATTTTTGCTTTCTATTTCCGTGAGGGTGTATATTTTCAAATTATTTGGGAATGATACAACTAGGATAGAGAGCCTAGATATTCAACCAAAAATAGACCATTTGTTGATGCTTTCATAATTAACTGATGAAAGCACATTAGAGGTTAATGTTAGTAATGGATCTTTGTAATCATTTCAAATGACATTTTGACACATAAAAATACAATCTACCTTATGCTATCTGTATCCTACTGATCCGTTACAGTTTTGGGGCAGCGTGTTATTGGTAACATCAGAAGGTTAGACTGAAAAAGTCTATCACACAGTTCGTAGGACAATGTCCTCTCGATTATTACACTTAACATAAAATAAAATGGAAGAACCGTTGCCCGACAAAATCAAAATTTCTAATTTGTACAATTTTCTGGTTATCATAAAACGAACATCGTGTTTTATCATGTGACGTACAAAATGATTTTACAATAAAAATAAAACGAAATCCAATCAATTATTTCACTAATCATAGCTAAGCCGTTTAAAAATAATTTAGATGTGCATTTATAAATTATATGCTTATGGGCACTCAGACTATAGTGCCTCGTATGGAGGTTATGTGGCGTTCCTGTCATTTTTTTCTTCTACATCAGATTTATTCCATTATTCACGTAAATTATATGTTTCTGATTTATGTAAATATTATGAAATGTTACATGATCTTTAGTAAAATTTTTGTAGGTGGTTGTAAATGTAGATATTGTAAATGTCAAATAATAATGGGATATGTATAATTAGCATATTATTATATAAATTATGATTTAAAACATAATAAAACATATCGAACTAGAGAATTATTGCACCAAAAACATGAAAACTTTATATGGTTTTCCATTGAATATTAGCACAAGATATTTAAACGCATCTGAGAAGTTCTAGTTCAATAGGGAAGATGCACTAATTTTATCACTTCAATTGAAGCTTCTTTACGTCATGAATATGAATTTGAAGTTATTTTTTAAAAATATCCAAATTTGAATGTTCAAAATTCTTAATTAAACAATGAAGGAGATTTGCATAAATGACGTCATGTTCATCTCCATAGTGATTATACATAAGGGTCATTCTACGGTAAGAGGTACCATCGATGTTCATGGCACGATATTCAATGTAAGTGTGCAAAAATGAGTTGATTGTGAATAGAATTGTTTTATAATTCATCTTATAGTTTTGTTGTGCGATTTTTCTATAGAAAATGACCGCTTACCACGTATCGTATAAAACTCCTTTTGCAAGA
The DNA here is from genome assembly GCA_020423425.1 of Chrysopa pallens. NCBI lineage: Eukaryota > Metazoa > Arthropoda > Insecta > Neuroptera > Chrysopidae > Chrysopa > Chrysopa pallens. The sequence goes on from CM035591.1 coordinate 118,027,040, forward strand.
AACAGATGGAAAAAATCTATATGAGCTAATAAATAATTCGTTTTTGAATCAATTTTAATTTAATTTTCGAATTTTGATTGGAATTGAGTCTAGTTTCACTTATTGATGGGTACAATAGCAAACCTTTATAATGCATCTTCCCCATTTTTAAATAGAATTATGTTTTTTTTTTCACGTAACGAAAAAATACCAATAACGCAAAAATGCCAATGACAAACACATAATATACTGAATGAATGAATTTTATAGTTACTTCAATAGCTACGTCTCCGGATCATTTGATTTGAAAATTTAGATATTAAGGCTGTAAGATAAATTTAAGATTTTATTTAAATCGGATTTTTATGCATGGGTTTTTTTTCTAAAAATGTATTGCGATAAGACAAGCTCATGAGATCTGTCGGTACTTGATGAATTTGACAACCATTTTAAGCTATTTTCGGATTTCTGTCTTAACCTTTTACCTTAAAGTAAAAACTCAGTTTCGAATTAAAAGTACCATTTGTAGGTGTTTTTATTGACTGAAAAAAATTAAGTAAATAAAAAACTTGATACAACAAAATATACAAAAATTTAAAAACTTCAAAACATTTATTTTGGACCATAAAAATGTCGATTTCATATCATCCCACTGCCACACCTTAATTAATAATACTCAATAAAAAAATCTTTTTTCAGGATGAGTTCATAAATAAAATTCCAAAATCAAAACATAATATCCATTTTATTCATTTTGAAGACACACCTTTTTTATCAATCTCACATTAATTTGAGAATACACCAAATAAAAACACAGTGAAGGCCTTTTAGGCCCACACGACAATGGGTCCTATAATTTTATGTAGCTCGTGTACATAACACAAGTAAACTGGTCTTAAATATTATTAATAAACAAAAAAAATAATACGATCTATACATACGAGACAAACTTCGTCATCATTGTTAATGCCTGTGAATTGATGATGCTCGTGACTCACAAAACTTCTTTACTTAAGTTCATTTTACTATCTTCATAAAATTATAAACGGTATTCCTGTCCACAATTCGAAACCATGGTATACAATTAGAGTCCATTCAAATTTAATCGCAGGAATACTTCCGTTACAATCAAAGCTACCAGAATTTGATCACGATAACAATCACGATACACAAAAAATTTTTCTGATTTTCGAGGTTTTTGTGATTTTATTCATGACCTTAAACAGCGTTGTGGCAGTAATTGAGATAGAAACTTTTATCCGTGTCTATACTTAAAAGAAAACATTGGCTTTAATAATTTGGTGCCTACTTGTCGAAATATAGGCTAAAATGGCTGCGATATATCGAACTTTGAATTAAATTTGTTTACATATCTCAGGAACATCACGAATAATTGTTAAATTAATGTTATTTTTGAATTAATTTGGGTTTATAACATGAGTTTTATCGGTATTTGATTTAATTTAAAAAAAAACTACAAAAAATCGCTAAAATCACTAATAAGTTTTAGTGCCAGAAAGTGATATTATCAATTTTGGTTTGTATTAGGCGTTTAATTTCAGATATATCACCCGAAATTAGATTCTAAGGTCGATTTCATAAAGAAATTTAGAACTATATCAACATATTAGCCATCCACTCGATTAACAAAGTGACTTTCGAGTCAAAATTACCTTTAAAAGCCAAGAAACTAACATAATACACTTTGGGCAATATTTCGCCAATTTTTAAATGAATAAAAAAAAAAAACAGAAGATCGTATTTTTAAACCGGTAAATCCGGTAAATCGGGACCGGTAAATCCGATAAAATTAGAAAAAAGTTTAAAACTTATTAAATTAATTTGGTAACCCGAGTCATGTTTATTCAAAAGTCTGACCATTTAACATAATTTTTATATTTAAGATAATCATTTGCGGACCTTCAAAAACAATAAAAACCATTTTTACACAATTTTTTATGGTAAATTAGGCATTATGGCATTTACAATTCTCAATTTTAACATCTTAAGTAATTTGAATTTAACGTTTGTATTTGTTGTAAAGAAAGTGCTCAGACATTTATAGATGAATGTTCTTTTTGTTGCTACGGGATGAAAAGATTTTGGATACGCGATCACAATTTCAAATCGTTTCTTAACTATCGACATGAATATATCTAATATGACGCCATAGTGGATAACTTAAGTCATATCATTTCTTCTCTTGTCGTATGAACGAACGTAGGAACCTTCTTGTATGGATGTAAAAGGTTGTGGTGGTACTTAAAATATATTTTATACAACAAACTAAACATCAAGATAAATAATGAATGATAAAGTTGTTTCTTTTAAAAACAACATCACTAAACGGGACATGTATATACTTCTTAGTAACTTCTTAAGATTACTTTAAAAAAAAAACAAAAACTAGAATTGTTTCTCTTGATATTTTAACTTCTTGTAATGTTTTGTACAATTATTTATTTGATATGTCATCAATGTTACATTTCATCTATATGTAGAATTACATAATGTTTTAAGTATTGAACAAAGATAGTTTTGAATCTATTCTTGTTTAGAATCATAATAAAATAATAATAATTGAAATAAATAAAGATATTTAGTTCAGAATTGATGTGAATGTAATATTATTTTTTTTTTTTTTATACTCGACATTATTCGAATATTTTGAATGTATTAAATTTGGTGTGCAGTTAGAAACGCTAGCAAATGTTAAAGGCTCTTACATTTCCATCAAGAATAGGCATATTCTTGATCCAAGAAGGAAGTTTACGTCCATAAATGGAGGAGTATTAGTATTGTCCTACATGTCTACAATCGTTATTATTATACATTTTCACTTTCTGATCTATATTTTTGTACATTTTTCACCTATATTGTTGCATAAAATAATAAATTTGAATTTGCAAGCATTTTTAACAGGCTGTAAAATTTCAAGGAATGTAAATAACAGCAAGCTTTTAACGAATTATTAATTCTGATGAGATGAGCAAATTTCTAATTTAATATTGGTTATTTCCACTTTTTTATTAACATTTCTTGCATATATTGTTCAATAAAATCATAAATTTGAATTTTCAAAGATTTTTAACAGGCTGTAAAATTTGAAGTACTGGAAATAACAAAAAGTTCTTAACGGACCTTTTCATCTAATTTTATATCAGATATTTTCTTTTCCTTATGCACATTTTTTGCATATATACTCAAATAGCATCCTATAAAGGATATTTAAAAGCCTTAAAGAATTAAAAAACATTATCAAGATGAGCAAATTTTTCATATAGTTTTAGTCACATATTTTCACTTTTCTATCTTTATTTTTTACATTATTCTCATATATTATTGAATACAATACTAAATTTAAATTTTACACTGATTTTTAAAAGGCTATAAAATTTCAAGAAATCAAAATAACAGCAGTCTTTTACCATATAATGCAAGTTGAGAAGATAAGTAAACTGACCATACGATTTTAATATTTATTTAATATTTACATACCTCTTGCTTCATTTTTTACCCCAAAAATGGATGTCTTTCGAGAGTTTCGAAATTTCGACATGCAATTACGTCTTTCAAAGGAATTATCAGCCGAGTCCCGAGTTTTAACTGAGAGAAAAACGTCAAAATCATGAAAATTCATGACTTTTTCTAAAAGCTCACGTTTCATAACGAATCAAATCCAAAGCTTTTAAAATCATGAAGCTGAAATTGTTGCAAATTATGAGTTATCAAAGTGATGGACATGCGGATAATTTTAGGCTGCAATATTTTCTAGCGTTACAAACTTAAGACTAAAATTGATATACTCTAACGGTTAGAGTCTAACCTATTGTTTATTTGTCGAAAATAATGGGCTACAATTAATATACTCTCACATAATGTTTATCGAGTATAATAGTGAATATTTTCATATAATCAAAGCATTCTTGGTATAGAATATTTAAGAAGTTTTGGAATTGATAAAATTTTTAGCACGTAATTTCTTTTTGTATTTTATGTTGTTCTCATTATTCATTCAATTAGATTAAATTGTCTCATGTATAACATATTTATTTTCGAATAACCTTGTATATACAACCATCCAACAATTGTAGAAGTATTCTTGTTTCACGGTATATATAATGACCATTGATTGTTTGTATATATGTGTGTTCCGTTAATTTATGTAACTTTATAAATACGGAAAGAAAAATAAAAAAAAAACGAACTTTATTTGATATTCGATCCACGATTTTATTCTATAAATATCACTCACACACACACATATATTCATTCGATTCCAACGTTACTTTCTTATATACATTTTGAAATACTAAAATGCATTTGATTTGAATTTATATTGGATATATTGGATTTTAGTTAACGGAAAACGTAGGTGGACCTACGATTGATTTATATCTTCCGTTTCTATGTATGTATGTGTTAAAATAATGTAAATTAAATTTAATGAATTCGTTGTTTGTAATAAATAAATTATTTTAAAATTCTGTTTTTTTGTTGACACGGAGAAATTTATCTAGCAATAAAAAAACTAAGATCCAATATTAATTGTGGGGTTTTTTATCTCATTAGTATAATATTTTTTTTATGAAACTTAAAAGACTTTTAATAATGTTTTTATATTTAATAACATTTATATATATTTTTTATTACATTTTATAACAAGTGAATAAAACAACTAACAGAATTAATTGTTTAGATAATTGACATATGAAATAATTAATAATAATATTTGCCTAACACCTATAAATATGCGTATATTATAATAATAGAAAATGTATTTATATTTACTTAATAGCTAAATTTGAGATAAAATTATGGCTAACTTAAGCATTTAAAAAAACAACTGTTTCAAACAAAAGTTGTTTGTAAAAAAAAATTTAAAGAAAAAAGATTTTTGGTTTTTTTCTTTTATGGTCCTATAATTTTAAGATTTCTTTTATGGTTCCATAGTTGGGCCGTGGTCGAATTGTTCAAAAATCATACGCCTTTGGCTTTGGCTACTTGACACATTATATTGGATGTTCTTTCTCTGCCTGTGTCAATTGCCTCTCCCCCAAGTAACAGAAAACCTAGGGCAAGGCTTGCATCGTTTTTATTACTTCAAACCGGTCGTTAATTTTGACATTTATGTTCAGTTTATAGTTTCATATCCTAAAAATAGGTTACTAACAAGCACACATCGTAATAAACAAATCGTAATAATTCTCCGAGGTGATGTCATTACAAATTTGGTGACGGTCTGTACGTAAATTAACAGACCAGTGTAGACCGTCATCAAATAGTAATTTTTTTTCAAATTAAATCAAATAATTAATTAAACAAAATGTCTTAGAAATATAATGTAAAGAATTACAACAAACAATTGATTTAAAATTTCGTTTTAGAGTGGTAATTCTGCCGATTGGAGAAACCACACCCATGGAAGATTTGTAAAAACATATTGAAATTGTAAAAGTTATATAAAATTATTCTCCGTGTAGGAAATTATACTATCTGATGGCATTTTAATTGTCACCTATGAAATTTTTGTTTTACAATTTTTAAGTAAAATAATATATTTTTCAAAAATCTTAAATGCTTTTCGTGTATTTTGTGAATGACTTTTGAGTGGGTGCCAAAATATATTATTTGACTTTAATTAATTAGACTTGAGAATAATTAGATTGGGGAATATGGAGTCATTCATTAATATATAATCATATAATCGCTTGGTTAAATATTCTGACCACACGTGCGCATTCATCATTTGACATTTACGATATTTTAAACAGATGATATTTAAAATTAATTATTATCTTTCGTAACATTTCGAAAGATTTTATATTTTCAAATGCTGAACATCGTTATCTGTCAAATAAAATTCATCAATCTGCTTCGTTGAACAACTTCCACTTTTTATTTCAATAGGAAGTAAGCATAGAAGCAAATAATTGAAAATAATTTTTAACTATCCACGACTGTGTTTCAAAAAAAAAAAATCCAAGTGGTCTAGATGCGAATCGCAAGATCGACACGACGAACCTTCCAATGAGGAGATTTAAAAAACAATAATGTGATTATTATTACTCACCAGCAATATCCGTCCGACATCGTCTGAATATAATTAAGTAATCAGCAGCAAGTTGTAGTTATCGATGATAAAATTATTAATTTTGATTATATATTGACCGTAATAAGTAGATAAACTTAATCGTAACCTTATAATTTTTAACGAATTGTTAAGATTAAATACCTAAATTTAGATAAAATATGCAAGATACGTGTATCTTGTTTCAGACTCTCTATTATATCAAAGCCTTTGAGCTCTGCGTATAGGGATAAAGAGTTCAAGCAGTGTTTTTCCGACTTCGTTTAGAATTATTACAATTTTAAAGTGAAAACTACTTTTTAGAATTAGTTTAGCAGTTTTAACGATTATCTCGGTTATTTTGCGGTTTGGGCAGTACCCTGATTGATAAATCAAAATTGGAACCACCTGGTCAACGCTTTGGAGGTTGAATTAAAAAACACATATTTTAAGTTTTCAGTTACATTATAATTTAGGATCATCTGTTCAAAATATCAAACTTTCTGACTCATTCAAATAACGATCTTCGGACTGTACCTTTATATAAATAATTTCCAAATTAGAATTCCCTCTTCACTCTTTGGTTGAGTTAAAAAAAGTCCTTTCATTGTCTTCATCTACTCTCCCTTCCATTTGGAGTTGACTTTTGAAAACTTCTCATTAGTCTCGCCTACGTTTTAAAAGAAATCTCTGGTCTTAATTTCAAACTTTTTTACTTAGTGGTTTGGATAGAACATTGAAAGATATATTAAAGTTTCACACACGCGCGCACGTACACACACACACAAACGCACGCACGCACATATTCAGGTATCTCTCATTACGAATTAAAATGATGAATTTGGGTTCTATTGACCATGAAACGGAAAACATGTCAATAATCGGAATTCCCAAAATCAGCTCTATTTCATGAACTTTCCATTGAAAAGTAAAAATTTCAATTAGTACTATTTAATCATTTAAGATCATAAAAATTTTGAGCAACGATCCTATTATTTTGTTTGGTACAAAATTACGTTTTTACACTTATTAACTTAAATACAAGGAATAATGGCTTTACTTAGAAATTTAAAACAATCAAAAGGAACTAAATAAAAAATTATATATAAACAGTGGGCAGAGAATCTCAATTTATTCGGTGTATCGGAAGATAGTCCTTTTGTTTTGTTGGATATTGAAAAACAAGATTTTTGTGTTTCTTATTTAAATATTCTTCAATTGGAATTAAAAAAAAAAATGTCCAATTCAATGAAAACTAGTGAAGTGAGTTCATAACGAAAAAGTAAAACATTTATAATGAAAAATTAATTGTTCCAAATGATATAAGGTATTTCACCTACTTTTACAAACAATGACGTAAAATAATCAATTGAAATGATAAAAACTACAATAAATATATTGTTATTATGTTGAATATTGTATACATTTTCTTCTATTTACAGTAATTCTCTTATATAATTTACATTGTTATTTTATTTTAAAGACTTCCGTTTTATTGTTGAGACTTCTTGCTCTTTTCGACTTTATAATACTACGATACTATAACTTGACTACTATAGCAAAGAAATGTTGACAATATATATAATAATATAAAAACACAATATATAAATAAATTTTTGTTTCGTTTTTTTTTTTTATTTGTTGAAAAATATAATTATTTTATTTGCCAGGAAGAAGTAAAAACTACTCTCATACTTACCTCAAACATTCTTTTATCCTCTTGACGTCACCGTACTGCTTAATTCACTGTTGGAATTATTTGTTGCAAATTATTTTTGTCCTCATTTTTTACAAATTGAATTTAAAAAGTGTATAACGAATCGTTAAAAGTTTTTTTTCCTGTGCTAACATTCTACTCATGTAGGCGCATGGGAGTGCATTAAATCAAGTTCTAGCTATGTATCCTTTAAATGAAATATATCACCGTGATTTTACCATTATGATAATATTATTATTTTCACACATAAAAATTTTGCAGAGTTTCTTAATAGCTTTTTATGATACAAAAGCTTAAAGCTGTTTATTATCATTTGTCTTGGGCAATTAACTAGGTCATCAAAATTATGAAGAATGGAAAAATATAAAAAAAGTAATTTTTGTCCAATCATAATCAGAGGCATTAATGTATAGAGTACTTACTTAGGTAAATAATAAAATACACTGCTTTAACATACCGATGGCAGAGGTCGATTGGACACGGAAGCAAAACATATAACAGGAAACAAATTTCTTTTCTCTTGTTATTCCTTTTTTTATTCATAATTCATATTGTAGAATTTTAATTACAATAAGAAGAATTGATCCAATTGGGACCCATCAGGTCAATACAACGAACTTCTCAATAAGGAGAATAAAAAAACAATCATCTATTAATTATTAAGAATGTAGATATTTTTGTCATTCCTTTTTTTATTCACTACGACAAATGGCTTGACCGATTTTACTGAAAGTAATTCAGTTTTAAGTTACGTTATAACACATAGAATGAAAATGGTTCCACGTTGATATCATTAATTTGTTCTTGAGATAATGAAGACGAAAAATTACGAATACACATACGTATACTCAAAAAACGCGACAACCTGAAACTTCCACGCTTTCTTACAATAATAAAATATACGAATTTTATATTTCAAAAAATTTTCAGTCTAAAATGAATGTTTTAGATAGACAAAAAAATCAATTCTGATAAACAACTCCACACAACATAACAATCGGGTATTTAATAATTTGAAATCGATAAAAAAATGAAAATAGGTAAAAGTGTCGCAGTTTTGATTCCACGAGTATATATGCGTACACACACATGGATATCTCTGAAAGTTGAATTTGGGTTATCGTGACCTTAAAAATGTTTCCAAATTTGGGATTCACAAAATCAGCCACATTAAAAAAACTTCCCATCTTTTCATAATGCCAGTATATATAAATAGGAACTCTTACTTTTTATAATTTAACATTTTGTAGGGGGATTATTATTTCGTGAAGGACTTTTTTTATATCCTAGATTTTTTTCTTTTATAAATTTTATAGTACAAATAGAAGTATAGTAAAAGTGTTACAAATTTGTCAAGTCCTTTTTTCTCATAATTTTTTTGTTTTGTGTATAATAATCAGATAAGGGATTGTTATATAAGGTTATAATAAATGTTGTATTGTGTTTTTTTTTTGAGAAAATGAGGATTATTTTATGTTTATTTTTTCTTCATAATAATACTAATGATGTATTTTATTATCCTTTATTATATACTCATGTGAATTTTGTCATTCAAAATTTAAGGATAAGCATGTTTACGCCATTGGTTTTAATTATAATTTTTTTTTTGTGATGTTATTACGTTTAATTAGCTTTAGTTAATTTCTACGTTAATTTAAAGTCTTCATTTGTACTTCATATAGTAGCCAAATAATGAGGATATTTCTAATCCTTGAGAAAACATAAAAAAATTACCCTGAAAATATTTTTAGGTGAATGTTTTATTTAAGCAATTAAATACAATTTGATGCATTTTGATGAAATTGATTTTTGATTAAACAACAATCGCTTTGGCCAAATTTCAAGTTGTTAAAATACAATATTATGGACTAATTAATATTCATATTGGCTCCATTACTAGTAAAGTTCAGAGACATAAACTTTTGGTCAATGTGAACTTTTATACTCGAAACAATACATTAATTTTATCTTCTAATAATAAAAAAAAATAGACATTGGATAAATGTTTAAATACACTAAGCAGTATTTCAATGTATTATAATTTATCTATCGAAACGAAGCTTTTGATTTCATTACCGAAACTTTTTAAAATGTATTGTCGGATATTAAAATAGAAACACCTTGTCTATAAGAATCCTGTTACTTAGAATCGAGTCAAGTATGTAGCTTGTCGTCCTGAAATAATGTTAAGATGCACTAAAACTAAGGACCGAATTCTCGTAAAAGTATAAATAGAAGAAGATATATATACGGCGCAAGGAGGATAAGATATGATTTAACAGACTTTTAGTAACAAGCAAATGAAATATTGAACTTAAGTATTTTTAAGTTTAAAATATTATAATTTGAGAATGAATCAATCTACCACAATTACCGTGTCCTTCAAACACTAAATTATAATGTATTCGAACACTGTGAGAACCAGCAAATATAATTTAATTGTATTGTTCTCGCGATAGCCAATACGAATAAGCGAACTCGATGTGTCAACATTGAAAACAAACCGAAACGCATTTATTTTTTATAATTCAATAACTAAATATAAGTTCCGAATAAGTTTCTGAGAAGTAACTTTAATGTTTTAATTGTACAATCACATATTACTAAACATATGTCTCAGAATAACACGATTTACAAAATTTTCTAATACGGAACCTTTGTACTTGAGAAAAAGAGGATGAATCAATGAACCTGATGTCCTATACTGTAAACAATAATAAAAATGTATAATATTAAATTCATTCTAATAGCTTTAGGCTCTTTCTAAAAAGTTTACAATGTATAAATATTATTTGAAAATGCCCTCTAAGAATATAATTGAAATTTTACTAACAAAATTCAAATACAGTATAGGCATTCTAATATGAATTTATCATCCCGGAGTATAAAAAATTGAATCTCAATTCATTTAAAATCATAGGAAATTTTTGCTGAAGAGCCACATACAAAATCATATCTAGGTAATTGAAATATACTTAATAACACTTCGGTTTTATTTATTTGTATATACACTCAATATCAATAGTATTTAGAATTATTTCAGATTCAAGGAAAACAATTTTAACTGGATTTATTTAGCTGCTTCTCTCATGGGACCGAATGTATCATTGAGAGTTCTACAAAACGCATAAAACAGAAAAATAATTATATATATATAATAATATGAAATAAAATGCTGATTAGTTGAATGTAAGCTGAATCTTAACAATTTACGAAAAAATGTTTCAAACAAAAGTATGATTTTTTTGAAGGTCAACGAAGAGTTTGTGTATTTAAATTTTTCTTCTCATAGTTTAAAAATTGGGTTATAGATCCATTGCCCGATTTACTTAATACGATTTTGAGTTATCTCAATGGCGGACAGGTGCGCGAACTAATTACTTAGTTCTATGAACACCCATACCAAAATTTTGCTAATGACTTCAATAATTTCTAGCTAACCAAACTTTAGATTAAATTTTTCTTTTTATATTTTCTATATGTCTGGTATAATAATGATATCGAGAACTTTTGGATGCCTACACAATTGTTTTATTAATCAATGGAACGAACGTTTGTAAAATCTTAAGTGACACAAATATTCATATTTTGGATTTTTCGGCATCATTACATAATTTTTTTTTTCACCTGATACGAAATTAACTATAATCAAAACCAATTTTATAGTCTTAATATTTCCTTTGCAAATTTGATGCGCTTTTAACATAATAACGGAATAAAAATGAATTCTTTTGACTTTATTTTTGTATTAAGTATAAATAGTTATTATCATATTTTGTTGTACATACAACGCGTCGTATGTAAATCGACATATCACATATATTCTACATAATATACAATCGAATCGAATGACTAACAAACATATGTAGGTAACTACAAGACAATGAAATTAAAAAATCTTTATACCTGAAAATATTTCAATACGTATAAACAGATATTTTTCGAACGATTCAAAATTTGAAAAAAAAAACTAAATAAATCGCTGGTATGGGAAAAAATATTTGTACTCAATTTTTTTAATATAAAAATCAAATTTCGGAAAATTTTGGTGATCCAAGCAATTACAACAATAAATGATTTCAAATTGTATGTTCGCAAACAAATGAGTTAAAAAATAATTATCCAAATTTAATGCGATTGGGAATGCATAAGTTACTGATAAGTTACTGAAGAAAAGCATTATTGGAATTGATGTGCAATGAATGGACGACATAAATGTATGGAAAACTTTAATATTTTTAATGCAACCTCCTTTTGATTGAAGAAAGTGTCAATGAATACCAGTACTATTTTTCTATAGAAGCTAAGAACTTGTATTCAACAAATGAAGATCTGAAAAAGAGGTTTCAGACGAAAATAGAAAATTTTTGTTTTCCATTCACCATTTCGTTTGTATTGTGACATCTAGGAAGCTACGATTTTTTTACTCCTAAGAGACGTCTGTAGTACACAGTGCTACTAGTCATTTCAAGGTTCCGCACTCAAAGGGTAAAACGGGACTCTATTACCAAGACTCCGCTGTCTCTCTGTCTGTCTACTTGTCAGCAAATTGTTTCCTCGAACCACGATAGGTAGACAGTTGACATTTTCACATATGATGCATTTTTATTACCGCTATAACAACAAATACTAAAAAGCAGAATAAACTAAACTATATTTAGTAGAGACGGGAGGGGGGGGTAATACATCATGGAATGGAACCCACCGGGCCCCAGCCCAACTCGCACTTTGCCGGTTTTATTATTTTTTTAATGAGTTATTGTCCACGAAAATTGTGTCTTATTATACATGTCTCATTTAGTTATAAATCAATATTGAGCTGTACTATAGAATATTTAAATATTTGATAAGATTTGATATATTTTATTCGTTTATATAATTCGTTTCTAAACTTTTTAATCGCATTGTATAAATGTAGAAACTTTACTTGTTGGACAACAAGGTGGACACATACGAACACTTACAAAATTTAGCTGTTGGCTATCATCTCATATGAATATCTTCGTTTTTTTTTTTTTAACTTCAATTTTAAATATAATATTGTATACACATCTATGTATATATTTATATATATTTTATTTTTATATATTATATGCAGAGTGTATAAAGAAGAAATCTCTTGTTCAGATATCACCTAAGGTTGTAAATATGTGTGTATGGATGGACCTCTATCTTTTGTACGTACTACGTATGCTTGTTAAATATGTGTAGGTTTTATATGGAAGTGGTTATTTGAACGTTGAACACTTTAACTTTTGTACAAACAGATCTTATGTATACCGAATGGGAAAAGTTATTGAATTTATAAACGAATGAGTGATGAGATGATATATAAGTTTCAAATCGAATCATTTTTCAGAAATCGAGTTTAATTTATTTAATTTGAAAAATTGATGACAAGTGTAGAAGAGTAGAATGTCCGTGCTTTGCTCTCCACCATCTCGTTCAATTTGAATGTTTAATAGCTAGATAAAAGGTCTTAAATCACTGATATTTCTTAGACACAACGAATTCATGGTCATGGAGATTCATCAATAAATCAATTGATCGATTTTGTTCATTGAAGACCTTAAACGTAATTTTAAGGACTAGAATCTGCCAAAAAAATTTCAAAGCGCAGTCATTTTTCATTTTTTAAGTTATCATGATGATGTACAGAAAATTATTTGCTATTTAGAAAAGACGTTATTATGTTATATTATTCAACCAAATTCAAGCAAGATTTTATTTTGAATGTATACTGGTTAAAAAGTTTACTTTAGTGGTTCCTTATAAGTCTAGAATATCTCCAAAACACAGCAAGTGAAATGTGAAATACTAAATTTCCTACAAAACAACATCAAATAAAAATAAGTGAAACCACAAAAACATATATGAATAAAATTTTAAATACATTCTTTGGTGAGATATTTTAATCGTTCATAAATTAGAAGATACTAATAAATTTCCGATCCTGTATATATTTAAGATGATAATTTAACAGATCATAATACTATGGACATCTACAGTAAAACTCCTTCCATCTATACACTGTCTTTGAAATACATTCACAAGACTTAGTTTATCGAGTACGATTTGAGATGCCATAGTAGATAAGGCTTAAACCTCAAAAATAAATAGAATAAAATTGAGATTATAAGATTACATTCTTTTGTTGACTGAAAGTGAGTTGATAAAAATGAAGTCGAATATAGTTTAGAATTTAAAGACCCAAATTGGATAAAAAATATTAATAATTTGAAAAATTTCAAAAGTTGGTTGTATTAAAAAACGCACATCTGGAAATTATGCTTTTTCTATAGCTCCTACCGTAATGCGAGTTATGTAAAATGCGATCCATGTAATTATGAATGTGTAAACCAACGATTTCCACAGCTATAAACAGTCATAGGAGGAAATGCAACAACCTCTCTACATTTTAAAACAATCCATCGACTACGTTTCGAGTTTGGAGGCCACAAACAAACGTCAGCTATAGGTATTGTATTTGGAAAATTTGGAAAGTTCAATTTCTGTAAAAAAATAGAATGAGCACTAAAGCACAACAATATTATTTATTGCAGTAGACAGATAATTAATTGCAAGAACAATGATGACCCATATTTTTAAAAAGACTAGACATTTCCGTAAAACAATACACAACACTTGTATATACCGCAATATTTACCACCTTTAAGGAAATGAAAAATTATCATCATCCTGTGTTAAAAAATTACAATTGACAACATTTAATCATTTTACAGTGCACTTAAAACAAGTAGTTTTACTGTATACTTTAAAATGTTACCTTGTGATACTCTTTGTTGTGTGGAGGAAGAAGTATATTTTTTTCATTTTATTTTTGTAAGAATAAGTAGTATAGAGTATTTTATACATTGAGGAGTATACGGTACCTCTTAGAGAAGTCGAGAAACATATTCTCACACGCACCAACATGTCAAAATGATTTAACTGTTGTATTTCAAACTGTAATGTCTGTCTGTCTGTGTATAAATAGGTACACACACCACTGTCCAATATTATAATAATACCTGTATGTACAACGTGTATAAGAATAAATTTTTAAAAGTAATCAATTTAATAACACTATGGAGATAAAGAGTCCACGATGCTAAATGGTAGTTTGCTCGAGCAACGTGAGGATCTATTGGATTTTCAAAATATGAAGGTAAATAGAAAAAAATACCTTTTTATCGATAGTGAGACCGTCAACAGGTTTCAAAAATTAAAAAACAAAAAAAAGTTAAACAGAAAAGCATTACGTAGATCAATTTTATTCGTCTACGTCAGATATTCAGAGGGGATGTTAAATGATCTCAATTAAAGCTCCCATTTCAAAGATTTATACTCCAACTCGTCAGATTTTCATACATTGATAACTTGTTCGTGATGAGCTATAATCATTTGGAGTTTATTTGATTCCATGCCATGTTCACCCAATTCAATTTTGTAAGTTTGTTGTCATTACACCATTTACGTCAAGATCATATGGTTAGAATTTTTGTTCGTTATCATTTTCCCTTTTTCAATCAAAATTAAAAATTAACGCATTCGCGTATGGCCAGATGAAGATTTTTTTCTAACTGTTTGCTGCTCTTCCACTCTCTTGCGTTACGTTGAAGTCGTCAGATTATTGAAACACGCACTATTTAGCATGTAATACCTAAATCTGATAATCTGTCTCCTAAAAAAAATATAAACACAGTTTCATTTCGGTATATTCTATATTTCATTCATAAAAATTAATACATTCATCAGAATAGAAGACAATACAAAGAACATACAAATTTATCAATGACTTGTTTGCATTTCAACGTCCAATACATAACGTGTTAGAATGTATTAGAACGTTGTCGCAATGTATCGTCCATTTTACAACGTTTTGAACAGTAGAATAACAATACTTTGACACCATTATCCAATCACTTCATGAAATTTTAATAAAAGCTGAAAGATGTATTGGATGAAAGAAACATTTACAAACAAGTTGAAGCCTTTTATACAAAAACCGAATCTTCAGATGATTAAGTGACGAGAATATGGTTTGTCAACTATTTCAACTGTTCAACTTTCTAGAACACACTTAATACTGAACTTTATATCATTATAAAGTAGAATACTAAGCTAAAAATTAGTATTATAAAGAAAAAAATGAAATATGGAATTAGAAAACAACCTTACAATAAGTTTCCAACAGAAAAACCCTGTAATATTTATAAAGTAATGTTATTATTTTTTGTCATTTGCTTATTTTCCAAGACTACAAAATTATCGAATAATTTAACTAATTAATATGTCTGTATCATTCTGTATTTATTCAGCTTGAACGTCCGCGATACACTAAAATGAAAACAAACGGGCCACCTCCGCATCCATAAACAACAAGCCAAGTGCCTCACCTATATTAACATACATTTGAACTCTACGACGATTCCACATAATATTTCTACAATTTTTTATTTTATTTTCCATAATGTTTTATCGTCTTGTTGTTGTTGTTCACTTATAAAGAGTGTCAAAACTTTTATAAAACAATTATTATAATTATGAACATCTAATAAAAACAATTGAATAAACAACAAATTTTCAACATAAATGAATTAAATATAAAAAATTGTCTTTTTTTTATTGTATTTCATTGTTTTTTATGTTATATTTTGTTTATTCAAAATGGGCGAGACTTGTTTGTTTTTAGTTTTCAATTGTTTATTATTATTATCACTACTATTTTTTTAAGTTTACATGATTTTCAACAATTTGTGTATAATAAGATGTTTATATGCCATCCTACGTAAAAGTTTAACAGTTGCATGAATTTGTATACTGCAACCATTTTTTTTTTAAATTTATGTAAATGTAGCCGGTATAAATTTGACGGAATCACATTATTCCATCCCACTCAAAATTCTATTTTATAGATAAATTTAATTTTTGTAGATATTACAACAACAACAAAAAGCGTTAAATAATGTTATTACAATTTGTTGAAATGCATATAGAAATTCTGTCAAATAAAATAATTTTTAAATTATTTTTCTTTATGATTCGAATATATTATAAACAATTGTAAATAAATATTTTCTCGTCTCTATATTTCATGCGTTCTTGATGTATTTTCACGAATTTCATATTTTCTTTTTACCTCTATTTATTTTTATCATGATCGCGGAAATGTAGTTTAATTTATGAAATTAAATTATCAATTTGTAATTATTTTACAAAGTCATTCACAAATTATGAAAATTTTCAAAGTTACATTAAAGTCCGTAAGTGATGAATACATTATTTCTAAATATAAGAATACTACATTTAGCCTTATAGCGATTTTTAAATTTTCATAATATCTAATATTTTAACTAGAGATACTTAGGTTAGCTTAAATGGTAAAATAACCATTAAAAATCACCCAGATTATAATTTATGACTTGAACAGTATATTCGAATAATTGGTTTTGAATAATAAAAGCAAACAATGCCATATGTTCATATAACCAACATATTTCGGTGTATGAAATTCTAAGCAATAATTAGTAGAATCAAGCTATCAAGTAACTGAACATTTCCCACTAATAATGTTTTTATACGTTTGAGGTGCGTGCAGTCATTTTGAATGACATTCTAAGACTTTTTGACTTAAGTAACAAAGATCACATATGCATCTATTTAGGTTCAAAAGAAATGGCTCGATTTTGTTTAGGGTGGAGTAAATGCAGAAATATTGAATATTACAAATATGCATTTTGATTTCCTAGCTAGGGATATCTATTATGTCTATTTTATTTTGTGTTCATTTAAAATATGTTTCATAAATCTAGACAAAAATAAACGTGACTGTGAAAGCATAAAATAATTAATTCGGTACTACGGCAAAGACAAAAAAATACATTTACTTAATAACATCAGTAATTACTTCCAAAATAATATTTAATATTTATTATTCCTTTAAAAATTTATTCGATACAGCCAGCCACACCAATTTTATGTCCAGCATATATTATATTCATTAATATTGTAATAGCCTCAAACTAATCTTCAACATTATATTATAATATTTATTAAGTAGAAAACAAAATTATTTATAAATTTATGGTTGGTATATAGGCAACAGTAACACATAATTAAGTTTTTTGAAATAAAATTAAAAAAATTTACAAATGACTATATAGAAATATGTTTAAAAATATATAATATGAGTAATTATTTATATATTTTAATGGACATGTCATATGACCAAATTTGGAATTAAAACAATAATAATTAAATTAGTATAATATAATATAAAAATATGATAAATGTTTTAACTTGACGTAGAGTAGTGTCCTTTTAATTAAAAAAAAATTGAACACATCTAACGAAATTTTTGATCGAAAATATTCTGTCTCCTCTATGGAAGAATCTGTGGTAGTTGAAAAAAATTCACGAGAAATCAAGAACGACCTTTGGCGATGAACCTTTCTAGAAACAGTCAAACAAACATTGGCATCCTATTTTGTCTCTACCAAGAGAGCCTATACAATAATTAAATCAATTCCATGCATAGAAATTTCATGCATTTATTTAATTATGCCATTCAATATACACACGAAAGCGGACATTTTATTGTAAAGGTCATCTCGGTAACTATAGGTAATACTTATAGACAGTTAAATCTGTTCTATCGAAATAAAAATATGTGACCCGGCCAAATTCAATATTTTTGCCAATATCAACAGTAGTAACCAACGATATAATCGTACTCGGTGACTCGATTCATAGGTTAACAAAGTAGTGGACTATTATAACTCAACAGATAAAAGCTCCGATTGCATCACGAATCTAGTTGTGTCCACGATTTTCTTTAATTTTAATTGGTATGATGGACTGATGAAGTGCAATATTTTGAAGGCGGATTCACTACTTTAGCACAAAAAGCTGAAAGAACTGGAGTCTATGTTTTCAAGGAAATTAAGATATAATTTTCTCAGGATTTGAGCTTCGTTATTAAAAGATATTTACTATCCATTTTTTTTCTGATGATAAATATTTACTAAATATTAATACTCTCCATTTTTTTTTTCAAAATAAATTGATTTACAAAACTATTCCAAAATTCATTTCCCAAACTGCACAGATAAAATATTACGGATCTTTTACAATTAAATTTTGTAACGACAGATTCAGATTTAATGAATGGTAGCATACAATGCCCTTAAACAATTTTTTAATTTGGCAAGTCACGTATTTATTTGCATTTTTTATTTAACACAGTATCATAAGTCAATTATGATTACAATTATTTTTACAATGCATTTTGGTTTGTTGCATCTGCCTTCTTCACCTGAATTTTAAACAGAATATCTTTTTGTTTTTATGTCATCCCTATAGGCTTCAAGTTGTATTTCTTTTTTTTTTTTTTTAAATATGGCCAAATAATTATAAATATACGCTATACGCTACATTAAAATTCATATCGTGTGGACAATTATTTCCATGTTGGTATGTTGAAATTTTGCCTGCGTAGTTACGCATTTTGGTTATCGATATATACGATCACTATTTATGTAGTAAGGGTTTGAAAATCTGTAAAATAGGCGGATCATTTTTGTTATCTGATGATGATTAAAAAATATATGTAAACGTAAAACCGGAAGTTTTAAAATGGCTGTCTGTTTTTTTATGTATAATGGTAAGTTTTAATAACTGTAAATTTATTATTATTCACTTAAAAAATAAAGTGGACTTCAATTTGTTAATTATAATATAAAGTATAGGATTATCAAATAAGTACGCTTGTTTAACATGCACATACCAACCGCCATGTTCTTATTTTTAATTGTTTTTTCATTAAAATTTGATATTTTTGTTTTATATTTGTAGTTCACTTGAACTATGACTTATCGTGCTTAAAATAATACCAAAAATTCAGTACTTTAAAAGTAAACTGATTAGTTAAATCAATGAGTGCAGATGTATGTGTAAATTAAAAATTTTAATGCGAAAAATTAGGTCTAAAACTTATGTAGAGAGCGATTTTTGTAAATTCGTATTAAAAAAGATACAGACAAAGATTTGGAAAAAAAACAAAAGATAAAAGCTGAATGAATCATTGGTGAACTAAAGGAAAAGATATTTAATATAATAATATATGTCTCTTCAAACATCTTTCAATCATATCTCTTCATTAGTTCGAAGACCACTTATTACGGATTCGCTTTGATTAAGAACTATCTCATTTTTCGAAGTATCATTTTTCTTAAATAAAGAAAAATTATCGAAATCATCCAGAATTTAATCTTCAGATTAATTTTCTGTATATATTTTTTGTATATATTTGTATATATACAAATTTGTATTTAAATAAAATTAACGTTGTATGCAACAAAATTTCAAACCTTAATTAGAAATTCTCTACTACTAGTGAAAGGAAAATATATTTTTCATGAAAATTGTATAGGAAATAGAACTTACAGGGATAGTAATCTGCAGAAAATTTTCGAAGCCTAGGCATCTCCGATTTATTTTTTCTTTTTATGAGAAAAAGTATTAATATTTATTAAAACAAGATATTTTTTATTCTTTAGACGCGTTGAGCTAATTCGAAAAGTAGTAAATCATCGTACAAATCCTATCCATTTCTAGGATGGCATATTGCCAACGAATAGCTGAATATTTATGTTATTGTTAAAAATTTGATTTAAACAAATCATGTCATGAAGCTCATATTAAAGTCCGCAACAACCGACCAATAAAATGTGCTTTCAACTAGCCCATGGTCTTCTTTTTTAGGTATTAGAATTCTGTAACTGAAATGATACGGAGCTCATTTTACACAGTGAAAAAGACCATACTATTTTTAAATTTTAATAGGAAAAAATTTTTTTAACAGAAAAATTTATTTTAATAAGAAAACTACTAAGATGATCGTCTCAACTTGAACTCACACATTTAGGATAACTATATTTTGTTTACATTAAAGAATTTCAATTTTCTTATCTAACCAGCTACCAGCAGCAATCATCTTAATTCATTACGAATATTTAAAAACAAAAAATATAATTACTATAATTTAACATTCTGTTTAAATAAATGATACTACACTTTATCTTAAGAAAAAAAAAATATTTAAAAACCCGTTTATTAAAAAATAAAATTGTCATTAAATGTCAAAAAGTCATTAAGCTTCTGAAATAATTTTTTTCTTTTTAAATTATAAATGTAATGATACATTTTTATTGTTGATAAATTATTTTAAAAAAAAAAGAAAAAAAAGTTAAATGAATTTATTTAAATTTTTTTGGATATTATGTTCTGTGACAACACTGAACACAACAGTTGTCGAGACTGTTTTTAGTAAGACTACCGTATTTTTATGTCACGTAATGCATTAGTCATATAAATCATTCCATTTCGAATTTTTAGTGTCCGTAGATAAATATTTATATGTCCTCTCGTTGGTGACATAAAGCCTAAATTCTACTCGATTACTAACTAAAGGAAAGAAACTCACATTTGCCAAGACTTAATTAATCGATAAATTTGGTACAAAAATTATTCGAGAGAGGAATGTTTCTTTCTATTTTTATCACAAACAAATTTAGTACGAGTATATTACTTAAGTCGTCCTAAACAGCCGTTGCTTGATGCCATACATATTTTTTATCCCGTCAAAAAGGGATTTTATTTCAGCGTATATTTGAACAAAACCTTAGAATGTCATTGTAGTTTTACAAGCTATTCCTGCCTTTAAATAAGTCTCCGTATTTAATTCCAAATTAGTTTCCGCTTACAATTTGTTCAAAAATTTCTCTAGTATCCATCTGAACATAATATTTTATTAATTGATCAAGTTGATGAGAGCACCATGGGCAACGTTTGCCTTCCCACTCATTAGTAAATGTGAGTGTTAGTTGAAGACATGTATGGAAACATATTTCGAGAATGATTTTGGCTAATTTTTCCATCCACCCTCAAGCAAAGCAATATATTCAACTTAAAGATTTTGAAGAAATTTCGCAGAAATGAAGAAAATCTTGCCGAAAGTCAATTAAGCTTTTTATCAAAGAGAAAGCAGTCAATCTTTGAGTGAAATTTTTCAAAGAATAACTTCAAATTAAAGATTAATGCGTACAAAGTCGCTGGTTTGCCCATTTATCAATATAAATTTTTAGTTTTTAAAACATTTTCTATTTTAGAGCATTGTGGTTGGCCATTGCCTTGCTGTAATAAATGAATTTTCTTTCCTGTATTTTATAAAATTGCCACGAAACTACTTTAAACGTTTGAACCATTGAAGATTCAGTTAAACTTTGTATTGAATATATTTTTGTAGTATTATAAGAATATTCATTTTATTTATCACAGGTACGTCACCAGTGTTAACTAAACCAGTAGTTATGTTTTTGTATCTAAATTGTTACTTGTAATAAATTATATTAAAATATAATACACACACAACACTTTTAAAAATTATTAATTTATATAAATATAAGCAGTATATAAAACTTTCTTCACTTAAGAAATGTCTATTATCAATTTTAAATAATCTTTGTTTTTGTAAACAATTAGTTTCTTAAAAATTCCCTGAATTTAAATTTAAGAAGAATTAATATATAAAAAAAAAGAACTGTTATTATATACTTTATTATTCAATTTTTGTTTTGGTCGAAAAAGAAAAAAACGTTATGAACTACCATTTTTTCTAATGAGTTACTGGTAACAATTCACTTTAGTTAATTTACACTTATACCGTATGTAAACAAACCCTATTTAACAAATTGACTATTTATTAAATAGGGTACTTTCGTTAGTGAAAAATAAAAATTAAAATTTTTATAGAAATATTCTTAAATATTCTAAATTTGTGTCATAAAAGCACATGATTAATATATTATCTTCAAAATTAAAATCGATATTTTGATCTTTATAACACGTGACCTAAAACACTAGGCTGGCATGGTGTTACGTCATTTTGGTAAGTTTCAACAGTTATTTGAATTACTAAAACAATATTTGAAAGTGTGGGGTTATGTTTTGTTCTCAATGTTTTATACCAGTATTCTCAATATTACATGGCATGCAGCGTTTTTACAGAAATAAGAAAGGTTTAAATTGTAATGTAATTTTATGGAAACAAATCGTATTTATTTTGCAAAAATTTCCATATTTTGTCACTTTATTTAGGAAATAGATATTATAGATAATCAACCCTTAACTACTACTATAGTTAACATGAAAATATCTTACATTTTTGCTTCGATATTTACGTAAGTAAACTGATTTAGCTTTGCAAACTGCAAGCTACTTATAATCAACTATTCAAAGTAATAGTTAATTGGAAAAAGATCGAATTTGTAGCACCGTATTCTTGCTATGAAGTCTATAGTCATTTTCGAACAACAATTTTTTGGGGACTTTAAGAAAAACCTTAAAATAATCAAAAAGCCTCCAACAATTGTTTTATTTCTGGCTTTTTTAGAGATTGTTAGATGTAAACTACAAAAATAACTTATTTTACAATTGGCCGACTACTTTGGGAAACCAGTCAAACGGATTTTCATTAGAATAAAAACGAACATGTTTTCTTTTAATTTTTGTGATATTTTGAAAGAGAGGTTGATTTTCACGACATTGTGAAAAGTCAAGAAAAATGTTTATCTTCAATTATGATAAAACTCTATTTAGAAAATAATTTTGACCCAATAACTACCAAAGCAAAACCCATTTAACAATTGTATTCGTAGTTTATGAGATATTGATTAAAATTTTATTCATTAATGGATATTTAGCACAGATTTCAAGCGATATCTCGGAAACCAGCCAAAACTTCAAACAAGGGTTATTTTTGGTCTTTTATCTTTGGTTCTTTTCATTTGTTTTTTAACACATAATTCTAAAGTTTGAACTATCATTTATATATTTTTTTCCCTTTTAATTTTAGTAACATAATTGGCTTTTAGCTTAGCTAATTAATATTTGGAGGAAAATTTTCAAGTAGCTAAATCTACATATCTTTTTACTATTAATAATATATATCTAAACACACGGTATAAAAGCGTTTTTTATTTTTCACTTTTTCTTTAACACATAATTCTAAAGCTTGAACTACACATGACAATATTATTAAATATCGTACATACATAATATATGTAAATATTTTTCTAAAACAAGTTTTTAATAAATAATTTTATTAAATATAAAAATAAATTTTTTAATTTAACATTTATCTGACAATATAAATTACTATGATGACTAAACATATATTATAAAAAGTAACCATAATTAATGTACATAAATAGTTTTTTTTTTTCAAGTTCTTTTATTCTTAAGTTGTATTCAGTTTGTCAAAATATTAAATATGTTTTGGAATTTTATCTGAATTATATACCGTGAATAAATCATTTAATATATTTTATAACAAAATTATGCAAATTTAAAAACTATATATATTTTGTATATATTATTATAATTACAAATTTGTTGTAATATTTTTTATTTAATTTTTTTTTTTTTTTGTAAGTACATTTTTTTTCTTTTGATATTTTGGTTTCGTGTGATAATTACACCTCAATTTTTTTTTGTTTGTTAAGTAACTGTCAAAATATTATGAAAACTAATTTATATTAATTCTTTTAAAAAATGGTTTTAGTTTGACATTTTACAAAAGAGTCTGTGTATGATAATATTTTGGAGTCATGTTGATTGATATTTTTTGTTTGTTTAAAACAAACTTTTAACTGTATAGAGTTAATTTCAACAAAATGTATTGTTTTCTATAGATTTTTAATTCGTAGTTAGAAATAATCTCATGAATAAACCTATTCGATATACATATTTGACCCAATTTTACTTCCCATTTAGGAAGTATTTTCAAAAAATATTTATTATAAATGTTGACAATTTGGAACTTCCTTCCAGACGAATGCGCAGCAGTGAAGAATTTCAGGAGACTTACTTTGTTTTCGTTTAAATACTTATATTTCGTGAAGATGTTCCAAAGTTAGTTTCATCCGAATCTGATGAAATTTTAAATGTATATTCGTGGTATACGTTTACATTAATTAATTTTAAATTTTGTAAAATTATTCGATTATTCGCAAGAATTGAGACGAATATACGTGAAAAAAAGCTAGCATACTGTCTATAATAATTTTATGGTACACAAATGTAGAAATAAAAGTTGTTTTTGTTCTAATATTCAAATTGCAAGTCTATCGGCCACGCCGTTCCAGAGATATAACTATTTAAGTAAATTTACCAGATAATAGGCATCTCTATATAAATGCAGTATATCGTGAATAATAATTCATTCTATACATCGTGTTCAATTTATTCATGTAGTTTTATATCAGTGATTTGAATTTTGTAAAATTGATTATTCTGAATATTGTGAATTTTTAAAGTTAGCTTTATGTGTTACAGAAAATGTTATTATTACATCCTAAGGAAATTTGTGTCTATTATTGGCTGTATATTTTAATTAATATACACTTTTTGATTCAATAAGTAGAAATAATTTATACCAGTCTTAGCGTAGTTTAAGACCAGAATGTGAATCGATTGTAAAAAATTGTTTACAAAAAAAAATATCTCCTTAAAAATATGAACTAAAATCAAATTAAATTTCTTCTTGGGACCAATTCACAAACATTCTCAGTCGACATCAGGCAATCGAATTTTTAGTTAAGGATAAGATTGCCACCAACTTCGAAAGATTATGGGTCACAATGAAAAATTTAACATTAATTTGTACTTTTAAGATTTATTTTTTTGAAGGCGGTTCTGTCCTGTTTAAAAATTTTGAGTGTGGTATATACACAACAACGAAAAATTTTTCATTTGGTTGATATTTAATCACTAAAATTTGTTATTGTCCCTTCTCTTCTCTTAGGGACATCACATTCTGGTTTCGAAATTGAAATGCTCAATATTCTTGTCAGTTGCTACTCTTATCCTTCATGATAAGATAATAAGTTTATAACTTGTAAAGTACACGAAATACCTTGTTTAGTTGATGATACTACCTGTTGAAATTAGAAAATAATCTTTTATTTGTTTCAGAAATAACACTCAATTAGTTAATTAAGGGTGGATCCAGACAAACCCTTGATACAACAAAGAAATCTAGCCTTAGGCTGTAATCTTTTGATTTTTTCTATAATGCAATCAAACATATAAAACAGCTGAGACTTCGTTTGATTCAAAAGGTGTTAGATAAAAAATTATTTAATATGTTTTAGTTTCACCAATTTCCAATTCGACCCTTTTTTTTATCATTTAATAGAAAGAAGAACATATTTCAAAAAAAATATGCAACAACTGTTGTCATATATCATATCATAATATTATATACCTGACATAAAATGTCCGATGGTATAGTTCTTACGTCCAGTAAAAGTTTTTAGAAAGAAACTTTAGAATACCAACTTAAAATAAAAAAATAAAATATCACTTTTCGCGATCAAATAATAGTATACCGAAATTTAATCAAATATTTTTCATTACGGTATTGTGGAACTTTATATCAAAGAACATTATTCTGCACTTAGAATTTATCCGCGATTAAGAAACTTTTTCTTATCAACGATTAAAACCATTACATTTACTTTTTCAAATTTTTTAACAAAAAAATTTTTTTAAGTTTCAAAACTAAATTCTTTAAGCACGTTTCTTAAAACCTCCGTTTAGGAACCAAAAGTTTCAGTTAAAAGTCTTATGTAATAGTTTCAGTTCGTCATGTAATCTGTGCTTCTAGGTATTTGTCGTTCTACTTATTATCATCTTACGGATCAAATTATTCAATTCGCTAGACATTTCTCATTATTTCCAAGTATTATTATAAAATATTCACTTCCTAATGGGAAGTTCTTGTAAAGGGCCAATTTAGTAAATCCCGAATTTTGGCATATCTTACTTTTTCCAACTTCTTTGTGAGATGCCTGTGTGTGTGTGTTTGTACGTGTGTATGCATGTGCATTCGTTATTCTAGTCTACGCGTAATTACGTAGCTTAAAACTAAATGATTTTCAAAATCCGGCAATTAATTTTTTGTTGTGGGTAAAAAAATTTAAAAAAGGCAAAAAATAAAGGCAAAATTGTAATAATAAACAACTTGTTGTTTTTTATTCATTTTATTGGGAAAAGCATCGTGTGGGCTTTGAGGCTTGCATCTAGACCACTTGTTTTTTATAAGGAAACTTTTTTTGAAATTATACTTTGTCGTCATTCCGAATTGAAACTTCATAATTATGGACTGCATCGATTCTATCAACTAATTCGGAAGTGTATCGATTCCATTATTATTTGAAAATTCAGTTCAGCAAATAAGCAGCTATGTAAAATTGGAAAGAAATACATATTTAGTGCTTTAGAGTCTCGTTTATTTTTCAACAGGACTAAATTCATCAATTAAATTTTTTCTGAAAAAAAAAGAGAAATGCTATTAGTAAGATTAATATCAAATTAAATGAATATCAATCGATCAAATTTTAAAAAACAGTTAGGTATGTGAAACAACATGTCCAAAAAACCACTTTATATGATCACAACCCTCAGTCATTTTATTAATTTATATTCTTTTTGAAAAAAAAAATTGTCTTGTCATTTATCAAAAATATTAATCTAAAAAAATTACAATTAAAAAAAACAGAAACTAATACAGATAGGTAGACGCCAAAAATTTAATTCTTATCAAATTTGTACTATCTTTTTTAAATGATACAAAAATTAAGTGTAGTTTTTCTGTCTTTTAAATACAAATAAGGTATCTTATATTCATTTAAAGCAAATACGGATAAGATCTGTTTTAACTTGGAAAAAGTTTTTTTTATATTTTTGTAATCGTGTTTATGCAGACCTAATACGGTCAATTCAATTCCTGTATTCGATCATAAATACCAGAGGCTGGGAAAAGACGGTGATAACGGTGATAACGATGCAATTGAAGCCACTAAGTATACACTTCCATTTCAAGGTAAAAAGTTTTTTATTTTAATTTGCATCTTTCATTATTATTTATATCAAATTTTAAATTCACTCTAACTAGTATTTCAACTACTATGCAGTCTTTACCATTAATAATTAACTGTATGTAGTTTTATATTTAGTTACAGTGTTTTGATTGGAGCACTGGTTCTATGAATTTCATTCAATCTGCTGAGCAGAATGCATCTGCTAATTCAAAATATAGGCCTTAAAAAAACTAGAAAATGGCAAGGAGGGAAATAAACCCTGCTAACTACTGCTAATTAATATTTTCATTAAATCTGATTTTGGAGTGAAAGGTTTCAAATCCATACAACCCCTTCAACATCATTTGATTTTAGTTCTACCAATTTAATGCTGAAATGGTTTTCATATGAGTCAGATATGTTTTTAAAAATCGGATTGCTTTACTTTGAAAAGTTTACAATTGATACCACTTCGTTTAAACCAATTTTTAGTTTAAATACAAATTGCAATGCTATGAATAACGCATATAGACAGCAAGCTAGCTATTACAACTTTCTACAGCCCATTTTGGGAAATTGCGATAAAATGACAATTTTGCTGTTAATCTGATGTGTAACCTGAAATTAAATTCAATAAAAATTTTAATTGAAAATATCCAAAGAATGCCATAAAAAAATAAAATAAAATTTCTTCATAAACAATTTAATTATTCCCTTCAAAAATTTGTTTCTTTAAAAAACTATGTAAAATTTAATATGTAGTATCCCGTTATAATACGGCACCAAAATAATAATCTGTTAAACAGTGAATATAAGTTACACTGAGTTATATAATCTACGTAAGTATTTTGACATTTTAATGTTCGTAAAAGATAAAACTGTTGTATAAATTTTTATTATAAATTTCATTAAAGATGTCATAATTGACGTCATAATTTGTTTCATTTTTACGACTTTTTTATGTGCCATCTCATGTTACATACATTTATTTAGTTTTTTGTTAAAAACAATTCAAAAGTTAACGACTAACTCATGATGAAGATTGAAAAAATATCCTAATTTCATTTAAAAAAATTGTCAGTTTTTATGACTCTATGTGTTTAATTATTTTATTTATTTCGTTGTGGGTACAATGTTTATGTGAGGTCTTCAAATATTTAAATAATTGTGTTATTAAACAAAATTTTTATTAGATAATTTGATATTGAAATTCACATCTTGTATACGGGATCCGAATTTATAAATATCTTATAAATCCTTAATATAAAACCAGAATTAATTTTTAGATGTTATTCAAAAACTTCATTAAAATTGTGCAAATACACAGAGTTGCTATTGAAATAATAGTGCTTTTAAAATTACAATACAAATTTGTCATATAATTTGAATAAACTCCGCTATTAGTATGTAGGAACTTCATCTTATTGGAAAATAGTGAAAAAGTTAATTATTATTAATTATTTACGATTTTGTATTTATTGCATTTACATAAATAAGTAATGTCTTGTATGGTAATTGCCTCGACATGAGTCGCGGTTGGTCTTGGAAATGATGGATTTTTATGGTCTTCCATGTTTTTTTTTCTGAATTAGAAAATAGTAATAAAACCAATATAACAAAAATATTTGGCTTCACACTCGACATAAAATTATGTCTTCTGTTTGAGCAACTTTCATTAAAAATATTTTCTTAAATTAATCAAAATAATTTCTCATATCTCTACTGTATATACACAAACACATTTCAGTTCAAATTTTTCACCCATTTACCAATTTTTGTTATCGTTTAAACCTGTGCCGAGGTATTATAAACAATTAAAAATAATTAATTAAATCGGTCCATCTGATACTTTTCATTTTCTTTATCTCTTCAGTTTATTAAAACCTTACAAAAGTTTATACATTATTCACTAAGAAGGCCGGAAAACATTATGCAAAAACAAAAATAAAGAGATATCCTTTTTTTTAAACGGAGATTGAAAACGAACCAGAATGAATTTTACGATTATAATACATTTGTTTGGATATTTAGGTTATGTTTACTGATCCGAAAAGCAAGTTTATTTTAATCCCAATAAATTAATTATGACTTATAACTTTAAACGAAAAAAAAAACCAATTATGTATTAATAAAACAAACCCAAATTTTACTGATAGGATTACTTTTTTAAATTACGGAAGATGTAAAAAGGGAAAAAAAAAGCATTTACCAAAAAATTATAATTTTTTTACTTATCATATATTTGGTATCTCTTCTAGAATATGTCTTATATTTGAGTGACATTTTACAAATGAATCATCATCATTGGTAAGGTATTTTAGTTAATGGATTTTTTCTTTTCAAATGTATCTATCTATCTGTCCATATATTTTTAATACCTGTATTTTGACTTCGGTCAGATATTAGGTATATCTATGGATTAATATTTCTTTTTAGTATTTTTTTTTCTCGTTATAATTACTTTTCTATTCATGTTGTAGACAAAATAAAAAATTAATTTACTTTTTACAATGTCTGGTGTTATGTGGAATTAGACAAATTATGTATTCGAACAGAGAACAATTTGTTTTAAATACCTAAATTAGTTTATGAATATAATTTCCAATTGATTTATTGCATACAAGTTTATTGAGATAAATAGTTGGTCATTTTTTAAACCTAGAATTTGGGGAGAAATAATTTTTTTTAAATAGCAATAGTCTAAAGAATTAGTTTATCGATACCAATCCTATTTAATTTTTTATACTCAATACATATAGAATATTTAAAAGTATATAAATTTTTGTGCAAATTTTGTTATAATAGCAAATATTGAAGGTACGAAATACTAACTCGTGCATTTCCGTCCGTCCGGTTTTAAATCAACAAGATGACACATAAACGAGAAAAAGAGTTAAAAATTTGGTGATTTAAGTGCCCCAAATAAGTGGTATTGTATAGGAATTTGAAATTAAAAATTTGTCATTAATATTTTGATGATAATTTTCGAAGATAATCGAAGGTGTCGAAGAAAACGGATGTGTATTATATTACTATAAATAAAAGAGGAAAAAAAGGAAGCATCGATACTTGCCAATTTTTGCCACTCGTTGAAGAAGTCAGTTATAAACGATTATATATAATACTAAATTAGCGATCCATTCAAATATTTGACATTATTTTAATAATAATTAAGAATTTTTTAATTCTATTACTTATAAAAATTCCTGTAATCCATCCTGATTGTATGTAACGTTTGAATAAAATTTTATTTATGATCACTAACAGCAAAGTAGACACCACCACAATAGGAGATCAGTATCTAACGAACATATGAAGGGCAAACATTGTCATGTTTACGGGTGGTCCACAGATGAAACTGGCACCATAAATGGAAGGATCATAGACTCGACAGGGAATCTTGGCAGTAATACGAGATATTATTCAGTTTATAATTATTACCTCCCCAATCCAAATATAAAATATTACAGTTATATTATCAAAATAGAATCAAATTGCCCTTTTATCAAATTCTGCTATGAAAATTATGCTAAAAAAATATTATAAAAGGTATGATTGAAAAAAAATCGTCAAATTGACAATAAATCGTCAAAAATATGTGGATCAAATTTCATTTTGAGAAATTCTGTTGGCGTGGTAGGTACAAAATAAATTGTGGTAATTTTTTCAGCCATAGCAGGATTAATTATTATTCAACGTTCACTTTTTCGAGTCTTAACAAAATAAATAACTTCGACTGACGTGCTTTCCAGGCTAATAAAGATATTTGTCTTCTTTAAGCGTAAGGATCCAATAAAATTAAGAACGCCATGACTTTATTAAATATTTTATGATTGTTTTAAATTAATTACGAACAACAAATGGTTGTGGGTCCGAAAATTTTTAATTCAATGTTCAAATAAAATCATTTTAACAAACCATTCTTTAATTAATATTATAAAACAAACAGAATGTTGCTTCTTATTAATTATTAATTAAATTCCATTTATTTAACGAAAAAAAACTGTAAAAAAAATCGAGTAAATGACGATTAAAGACTGGTTTTCAAATGAAAATTTTTCTGCATAGAATTGGGAATAAAACTATATGTTGTGTATTTCAAGTAGAAAAAAAATTAGTTTACAAAAAATCTGCACCACATGTAAAATCCAAATTAATTGATTACAAGATCAAACATCCCGACCGAAATATTCCGACAACCGAAATTATTATCTAAACAAGAGCACCCAAACTCATACGTTCCACAAACAACGACTTTCTATTGTAAGGTTAAAATAAATACAAAAAAAAAAAACCAAACCTTATTAAAAATAATGAAAAA